>JAHWFP010191252.1:18379-33973 GCA_023313725.1 Lithobius niger
ATAAAATGGTTTTTAACGGGTCCGAAATGCCAACGCGATATTTCAAAAACTCAGTCGATCACAACAAATCTGTACCTAGTAACCCATCGTATTTCAGCTTTAATTTACAGAAAAGCTCATTAAGTAATAGATATCCGTCAGCTATAGCCGGTTTAACGGCGATATTTGCTCATCTGCGAGAAACGGCTATTCCAATATCGAGGAGGTGGAGGGAAATCACACGAGCACTGTAAGCGCTAGTGCTGATTTCCCTCCACGCCCGAGATATTGGACTAGCCGTTTCGAGCAGACGAGCAAATATCGCCGTTAAACCGGCTATAGCTCACGGATATTTGTTTTAAAGGTGAGGTGTGACGTCGCGCTAATATATCGAGTTATTTGAGATTTAAAAAATTTTATTTGAACATTTTATTTGTGAATCATAACGTAAATTCCTGAACTCAAACTTCCGGTTTAAACTTCCTGTCTACAAAAGTCTCAAGTATGGGAGGACGTCCCTATACCCAGTCCCAGTCACCGACTTTTGTGTTTAAGGTAAAACCGTATTTTTTCTACTTAATTAGTTTAAATAAGATATAGAATATAAAATGCGATATTCGCTTGAGTCTCGTAGGTTTTTAGGTGTATTTAGGTGTGTTTACAAGTGTCATAGCCTAGTTTTCGTACTGTCAAAACGAAAGGTTGTCGGGTTGGGTCATTCCTCCATGGGTGGAGGCCTAGCATAGTAGTCTATGCAAGGTTTTTTTTTCGTGTTAGTACGATAAATGTCGCAGGTTGCAAAATGCTTATTTATGTTCGTTGCAATTGGGTGTGGTGGTTAATTTGTGTTGTGTACGGTAGTTTTGCAAAGTCGGTCATTATATGTCAAGTGTTGGAGCAGGGGTTGTGTAGACCCCGGAAAAAGTGTTAGATTATCAAAAAAGTGTGGGTTATCAAAATTAACCCACGGTGATGTGTGTGGGTTTTCAGATTAACCGTATATAACGACTACACGTTTAGCATTGGGATGTGTTGGCGTGACGTCACCACGGTGCATTAATTGTTTTTAATGTATTACTTATTTATCTGGTTCTCCTAATTATCACAACACCAATTTGTCTGAGGAAGGGCTAAATCCACTTACACTATTCCAAGTTTAAAAGGAGACAGAGCATAACAAAATTGAAGTACCGATTATTTCGACGTAAACTAATTGCATTGTTGCTCACAGTCCGTTAACCATATTGCTCAGCAATAGGAATTGGTGAACGATGCATTTCACCCACATCATTTAAAACATGTGGTCTGCTTGTTTCTTAGCCTGTTTGTACTTCTACTCCTCTAGAAGTAAGGCTTCTACGAAGATGGGAGTAGCCCTAAATGAAAGATTGAGAGAGCAAAGCAAGAGACGCACTGAAAAGATTAAGTTTACGTGGAAATCGCTTGTTTCGTTAGCCTAATCCACGCACCTCCATGCTTTCCTATTTTCGTCGCTGTAACATTATTTTATGACCTTCATATAAGCGAAAAAACTGCAAAAATAACGTTAAAGTTTTGTTGTACCTCAGAAGCAACATCATATAGTTTGTTCATACAAAGTTTACTTTGGAAGGTAAAGGTTTGTTTCTGTCAAACTTTCTTTCTGATTTATTTGCCTGTTCATAGTCAAATTTTTCAGTTCATCATGACGTATGCCTCGTAATTTTAGGATTTTTAAAAGTTATTATTATCTACATCATTACAAATGTGTGATATGCATACGGGCATATTTCTTCAAGAACCCTACACCACTATCTATCTGTTCCCTGCCCACGGCTGGTTGTCACACGACTGTTTCTCCACACTGACCCCAACCTCTAGGATTCGTGCGGCGCTCATCATCAGGCACTCCCAACACTCGGCTCTTCTACTCTCTTAATTTTCCTGTGAAGACCTCGTTACCATCCGTTGCAGCAGCGGGGACACCAGTTTTGTGGCGTGCTCTGTCTACCTTCATGGCACCGAGGACCCAACCCGATTTCTCAACATTCTCTTCCACCTCGCCCGTGCTGAACCCAGGATCATCGTTGCCGGCGACTTCAATGGCCGAAGCGTCCTTTGGGGTTCCACTCCACCCTGCCATTATCAAGCCAAAATGGATCGCACCACTCTACTGCACTGTGACTGAGGTTGGCGCTAATGACCAAGTTGTCGACGCGCCATTAAGCCTCAATCCCCCCCCCCACTCTACTGCACAACTTTGCCATCAACTCATTGATAATCACCCCGACTCAGCACCCACCTTCTACACCACACGCGCCTCCGCCTGGATCAACATTACTTTTTACAAGGGTCTGCACATTCAGCACTGGAACGTCACCGACTCTGATACCCTCAGTGACCACGCAGAGATTGCTTTCGAACTGAAACTCGCCACTACTGACCCCCCTCCTCCGAATTCTAATCGCCGTTACCGCTGCAAGAAAGCAAACTGGTCTCGTTTTGTCTCCTCTCTCTCCGTGCGGCCTTTCCCCCAACCGCCCTCATCTCTCCTGCCTCCAGAGATGACACGGTCATTCTTACCTTTAATTTTCACAATGCTGTGGTTGAAGCCTGCGAGGAGGCCATTTCCACGTCCAGTAGTCGGGCTTCCAAGACCTGGTGGAACTCCGAACTTTGGACACAGAAGCGCTCCCTCACCGTTCCCATGTCAGTGTGCTCGTGGTCCGAACTGCGCTACCCTCCTGGACCCCTATCGTGACAAAAGACGGGCATACAAGAATGCTATTCATCAAGCCCATATCTCTTCCTGGCGTCGCTTCTGCAAAGAAGAGGCCCACACGGATTCCTTCTCACTTCCCTACCGGGTACTTGCCCAGAAGACTAATACCTGGGCCATCCCTCACTCTGTTCGCAAGGATAATGGCACCTGGACCACCACGAACCCGGAAACTTCTGAGACTCTTTTTTTGCAGTATTTTCCCGCCGATGACCATGGACTGGATGAGGATACCCATCGTGACACTTGTGCTGCTCTCCAGGCTCCCTACGCCGCACATATGGACTTCCCTTCACCATGACCGAACTTCGTCGTGCCATTTCTCGTGCCAGGCCAGGCTCTGCTCCCAGACCCAATCACATTCCTACGGATTGTCTACCTCACGTTGCCCAGGCGATTGGCACCCAATGGCTATCTTTACTTAATTGCTGCCTTCGTTTCGGCGTTTTCCCGGACTTATGGAAAACTGCTTCGGTCGTGCTCATACCAAAAGGGGCCGATAAGTTCCGCCTGATTTGCCTCCTTTCCAATCTCGGCAAGATTCTCGATCGTCTGTGCACTGACCACCTTACGTTCTTTCTCGAACGTAACTCCCTCCTTTCTGCTCATCAATTTGGCTACCGCGCTCTCAGAAACTCTGTACTGGCCACTTCTCAGTATCTCGGTTTTGTTGATCATGTACACGTGCAAGAAATGAACTGTGATTGTAATGCCATTACCCTAGATATCACTAATGCTTTCAATGGGCTTGCTACCCGAGGCTCCTTCTGTATCTCCGCAATAAGAACATCCCATCCAACATCTATGATCTCTTCGCCGCTCACCAGCCTTTCCATCACCCTCAGTGACTTCTCTTCTGCCACCTCCAGTGGCTGCCCCAAGGACCAGCACTCTGGCTCATGGTCATGGATTCTGTCCTGAACACACTCAACCAGCCCAGCAGAAATGGCATCCCGGCCTCACTCACTCAAGCTATTGTGGATGACGCCTTCGTTCTGCTGGGGGCTAAAGATTCAACCGCCTTCGAAGATGCTTGGCCATCCATTGTCAACGACCTGCTCGACTGGGCGAAGTCCAACAAGATCGCCTTCAACCCTCTCAAGACCCAAGCTGTTCTCCATCTCTGTTCCCGACCTACTTTGTGCCACCGCTGCTCCAGACACTTTACCCGTTACATCATCTGGGATGGTTTGCCTCCTGATCTGTGCTTTGGGGATCAGCCTGTTCACTTCACACCTACCATGAAATACCTGGGCTTTGTCATTGATGCAAGACTTAACTGGACCGCACATCTGAGCCATCTTAAAGCCAAGCTTCTCCCCCTCATGCGACGCGTACAGATTGTGGCGTCTCTCAACATTTCCCGCTCCGTCCTCCGGGTCATTCACCATAAGTGCCTGCTTCACGCTATTCTCTATGGCGCTGAGGTGTGGGGTCACAGGGCCGATTTGATGGTCCCTGCCCGACTTTTGGACTCTATTTGTCGACCCTTTCTTCGCCTTGTCACTTGAGCTTATCGTTCCACCTCCACCGACTCTTTTATGTTCTTGCCGGCTGCCCACCATGTTCCATCCTAGCGTCTTGTCTGGCGACCTACTGTATCCGTCCACACTGATGTTTTCAAGAAGAAAGTTCCCTCCTTGGCCCTCACCCATCCCTGCACTCGCGGCCTCACCCGTTATGGCATGTTTGAAGCCAACACTCGTGCCAATGTGGAAATCTAAACTGACAGCTTCAAGACCGCTTATGGGGTTGGCTCTGCTTTTGTCATCGTCCATGACAACATCCACTTCTACACCTCTACTTCTCGTATCCCGGAATATTGCACCGTTTTCCAGGTTCTCCATTTGCCAGGAGTGCAGGCCCTGACCATGGCCTTCTCGTATGCCGCAGACAACTTTCCTCCTATCGGTTCTTCTGCCGACATTTGCTCGGACTCCTGTGCCGCACTCAGCGTCATTTGTAGCTTCACCCCATCTACCCTCCAAGTTGCCGTGGCGGCTCTTCTGCTACAAATTCTGTGTCTCCGCCTTCGTGGGCACCTGCTCTGGGTTCGCGTCCATTCCGGAGTGCTGGACAGTGAACTCGTCGACTCTTCTGCCTAGGATGCCACTATCATGACTTTCATCGACCAACTTCCCATCCCTGTCACGGTGTCCAACTTAACTCGTCGTTCTGAGACTCTGGCCGACTGGCAGACCAAATGGTCACTCTCTTCTACGGGCCGCGTTCTCTTTCTCTACCTCCCCTTCGTCAAAGAGGACCTCCAGCTTCTTCCTTCTAAGATGGTTCAGGCCATTACTGAACACGGTTAGTTCGGTTGTTATCTTCTACGTTTCGCTCTTGCTCCAGACTCCATATGCGTTTGTAGTACTCCCAAGGAAAGTGCCAAACATGCTTTGTGGTCCTGCCCCCTTCCTGTGTGCGCCAGGGCCAGGGCCCTCTTTCTTCGTGAAACCATTCAAGCTGGGTTCTCTACCTATGACTTTCCCCATTGCCTCTCCGACTTCCGTGCTGCTTTCATCCGCCTGTGTGACCATGTCGTCGCAAATCATGATTTCGCTTAGTGTCTGTGTGTCGTGCTCTGTTTCGTGCTCTAGCTCTTAGCTTTTAATCCTCTTGGGCTTGGCCCAACTTGTTCTTGGACACCGTGAGTCACTTCCCCTTGCTTGTTCTCTTCACTTGCCTGTTCTCCGTTTGGTGGCTGGTTCTACTCTCGCTTGGTCTTCTGCCCTCGCCGGTTCTGGTGGAATTCTGTGGAAAACGGCCACGGTGGTGACTGTTCGCCACTGGTGGTTATAGGTGGACGGATTTGTTTTTCTATGGGTTGCCTGTCCCCCCCCCACTCTCTGAGTCTCCCCTCACGGAGCGCCCCACGTTATACCCTTCTGGGTAGGTACGTTACTAATACTCAGTCACGTTTTTCAGTTCATTGTGACATATGCCTCGTAATTTTAGGTTTTTTTAAAGTTGTTATTATCTACATCATTACAAATGTGTGATATGCGTACGTGCGTATTAAAAGACACTACAAGACTACATGTGCCAGCCGGTTAATTTAGAATTTTCCCCTTTTCAAAAGATTCAATAATTAAAGGTCGATGTTAAAAATATTGAGGACAAAATGTGAATTATGCTAAAAAGGTTTGCTGCAATAATTCAGTATTTTAATGCATAGAAGTATAATGCTTTACCTTAATGTTTATACGTTGGGCTAGTCAATCAGGCTCAATGATTAACTAAATCATAACTGTTTAACACGAAGCTGGTTTGTACAAGACTCACCGCATAGATGATTCATGTCGCGTCTAGAGTTTATGGCCTGCCAGTCAACTCTAACAAGCACGTATTTCAGATATTTTCTATTGTTGTACCTTTGTTTTTGCTCATCTTTTACACTACTACTCAAATGAAAGCAACCGTCTCATGCATAAAATACATACGAGTGTAACTGTAAATGTAATGAACAGCATAATGGCTTGTATAAAATATACCATTATGTTAATGTAGTGTTATATTTTACTTACTATTTGATAAGCCTGAATTTGCCGGACGTCCAATACTTTTGACAAATTCCATATATCAGCAATAGTAATCAGTTTATTATCAATCAGCTGCATAATATCACTTGTGGAGACTTTGTGCCCCAACTTCTGGCGTAAACTATCCAGGTTAACAACGGGTAAAAATCCATCAGGAGGTTCAGGACAAAACGTTACAAAAGGCACTGAGTAATTTTTCGACATTTTGTAATACATCGTTGTAGCTTTAGGGTATGATAAGTACCACGATACTCTTTCCATGCATAGATATAGACTGAAAATCATGGCAAGAGTGGCCATTACAAACCAAATTCCCCGTATTGGTAAGGGAGTGGTTTTAATGAACACCCTTTTAAATCCGTAAATATCCAGTACGGGGTTTTCTTTGTTAGCAACTTGCTTTGTAACAAAACCAAAAAATCTTTTTCTGTTGGTATTAACTTCGTTGTTTATAAGTTTCTTTAAACGAGTTGAAATATTATCAGTCACGACTTCCAACAATTGCAAAACGCAAATTCCCAACCATAAACCAAGAATTCCTCCTAGATGACACAAAAGAAAAAACCACGGATAACTGTTTTCTTCACGATAGGTAAAAATCTTATCTTCCATCATGGTAATGCGTAACGAAGGGACATCATCAAGATTTGGAGGCACCGCAATAGGATAGAATTTATATTCAATTTCTTGGCATCTTTTGGGGCAAAGGCATTTCTCTCTTTGAGAACTTTCGAAAGCCTGATAAATACTGTATGTTGTAAGGTATATTTCTAAGGCTGTACTACACTTAGGCAGTTCTTCAAATTCATTCATAAATGGCAATCTAAAGAGCATAAATACAAGGAAAAATATTGTAGCCAATTCTCAAAGAAATAGAGAAAAAACAATGAAACTGGGTTTCACCTGCAAGACAGTGTAGATAGGAGCAGTTTACGGAAGCAGTTGAGCAGACATTTGAGGTAGTATGAGGTAGTCGCACACGTACTGCTCATGGTGTTACGTCGAATATGCTGAAAACGAGCAAAACAACTATGAATACTTGACCAGATTAATAATATTACAACGCAAGTATTAATACCTGAGTCATTCGAAGTAAATAAGTAGTCTCTTCCGTTGCACTAACTGGTCCAAAGTTGTGTCGTTCATACTTAGTAAGGACGAATTCATCCTTTGAGTCAATCATCATCTTCAAAAGAAAAAATCTCATCATCTATTTATCCAAAGCTCTTTCACTCTTCATCTGCATTATAAAGTTATTTGCAAACATACCCAATATAAAACGTAGTGAATTTAACAAACTAAACAGGTACTAATTCTTATCAAGGGGTTTCCTGACAAAACCCCTTTATACTTTACATTTCTCCAAATTGTAAACAGATACTAGATTTCAAATTTGTTACCTAATAAGTTTCTTATTTTTATAGGCGTTCGTTTATGTTTGTGGTACAAGCTGGTTTCACAAATTTACAAAGGTTGAATATCTTTTAAATGAAATCACTTTACTAAACTTAGATTTCGATTCAGGATGTATCCAAAGAACTAAGTTGTCACCCCTAGGCCCTAATGGTTGTCAGGTAAACTACAAAATATCACTTGCATAAATTATGGCTCATAATGCATCTAATAACAGTGGAGTAAATGAGTTTGAAGACATACTTCAAGTTTATAAAAAATGGAAGATCTAGAACAAAGACGTGCAACAGTGACTGCAGTAGTTAAAAAGTAGCTGGGGGAATGAGGCATAATGGCGCGTCGACAGTAAGTCATTAGCACGAACCTCAGTCACAGTACAGTGGCCCAGGATGCCACTACACGAAACAGCCAGACAGCCAACTCCTTTACCCTTGGCTGACATATTTTATCATTAATAAATTTTCGAATTTCGGAACGTATGCTTCATTAGATAACTAAAACTATCGTAAATTTTTACATTTTAGTTATTTGTTGAAGCATTCGTTTTGCTTCGATGAACTTTATTGAGATGAAAGCTGGAGGATGTGTGATGATTTGTGTACAATAAAACCACCTTAAGAGCACAATTTCCACCTAAAAAGTACGGATAATTAATATTTCATCATTATAGTTGCAATGCATTCTTCAGAACAGTATTATATCACTAACATTTACAAACATTAGCAAGGCTCGATGTTAGTTCGTCCTGTACTAATTCTTTCAATACCAAAGTAATGGTACTATATCTGTTCTATGACATAATATGTGATATTTTATGTGGACTGAAAAGAATAGATTTATCAGCGACAGCATCCACATTTAAGACACAATCACACACAGTGATGTAAAATTTAGACGTAACCATGATTGGGTTTGCATGTATGATGATAATAAATGTAACCTGTGTCACCTATTTTAGGCAGGCATATATTTTGGTTCGTGTGAGTAAGGTCTGTAATCCCAAACACTGCTCTCAGGGTGCAAAAATAAAACCATGCTGGCAAATAGCTGATCTTATCAATCATACCTAAAAGAAACATGGAATTTTCATTTCTTTATATCAGTTTCTTTCTTTTATTGTAAGCTTCCTGCCGCCAGCAAAAAAAAAAAACACAAAATTAAATAGAAGTAAAATTAATACGTATAACATTTTCTACTCCCCCAAAATTGGTTACCTTTGCTGTTTCTGTCATACTGCTAAACTTGTTTGGGAAAAAAATATAATTCAAGTTGTTTAATAAATGCAGTTTACTAGGTTTGATGCGTTTTAGTTGAAAAAAAAAAATCAAATATTGATAAGTTGTTGGACATGAAACTATGATGTGGCAAGCCACTTTTTCCAACCGTGGTGTTTTGGAAATCAATTCATTGTAAGGGTTAGGAGGGAAGCACTAGTTTTTATGAAGCTAGTTGTCAATGTCCACCATCACAACTCTCTTCTCTTATTGAAGAAGATCATTGATCGGCTGAAGGAACGAAGCATATATCTATAGTTCGAACATATTTATTGAGTGGCTTTTAGAGGCCCGAGCTTAGCAAAGATTGCTATCCACGTTTCACCTCAGTAGCCATGATTCAGAGCAGAACAACAACGTACGGTTTATAAACAATAAACGCCTACGGACATCACCCGAAACTACAATATGACAACAATATCAGGTATCCAACAATATACACGTACAACACTTATCCCCATATTTCAAATAAACATGCAGTAATTAAATTTCTTTTAATTAGAGAGGTTGCAGCTGTAGAATTTAATAGAATTATTACGAGTCTAAAAGAGAGGCACTAGTGAATGATCTTTATTTTTTGCTGATCAAACAGCAGTATAAGCTGGCACGTTTCCTCACACACATGAAAAAAACGTTGAAGAGCGACCTTTGAATAATGTCTGAAATGTAAGTACAAACAACAAGTATAGAATATAAAAAAAATGTAGATACCTGGGGTGTAACGTTTCAGGCGCTCTTTTTTAACAAGTTAAGACGGGAGTTATTCAAGTAAGGGACCGATTATTATTTATCGCCGGGGAGGTGGGGGGCAGAGGCAATTGGGGGGGTCATAGATTTTTTGGACTCATTCGAGGGAGGTTCACAAAAACAAACTGGTAGAAAAAGTCATTTTTCGACCACAAAAATGGCACTCTCAGTAGTCAAAATTTCTAAAAACGCCTCGGCTTCTGTGGAGCAGACCCCCATGATCTACCACGTTTTGAATGCAACAAGTATAGTTTTTTTCAAAAAACTTTGTAGAAAAGCTTGCCTCCTGGTTCTTGGCTTCTTCTGTCTATCAGGTGCTAACTACGTTACGGATGTGAGCATACAAGCAAACAGATATTGTGCAAAACTCTATACAAGATGGGTGTAAGCAACGTCGGTGTTGCATAGAACATTTTTAACCCAACGTGTCTTTTCGTGAAAAACGAATCACGGTTTCCTTAAAACTAGAGGTAACTTGTCGGTTCGCAGTGCTATTTACTTAATTTGGCTACAGCACTAATCGGCATAAATAACGACGGGTACGTAAGGGTGGAATCCTAGCAGTAACAACAATTAGAAATCCTTGGACAAGATTAGTAAATGTTCTAAAAAAGAGAAGTGGCTTACCAGTTACCAACACTATCAATTTTTTTTAGTTCATCATTTATCATCACCATTTGGCAGAGAAGAAAAATGGTGAAAAGTACATTATCCAACTAACATGTATAAAAAAAAGGCACCAACTGCTCCAAATTTACTTGGCTTTCCCTCAAATTTTATAAACTCAAGTTTGACTTAAGTTTGTTCATCTAGAAGTCGAAAATTCTGTTAATGTCAAAAGGATGCATATTTCTCAATTACTGACCGTGGTATCCTTACTAAAATTCAGTGAGGATTTTAAAAACACTTCCATGCAAAATAAACCCATGTATATGTAATTGTCGCCGAATTTGGGGTGGTGACAAGGGGAAGATAGAAAGACGGATAATTTTATATGGGTAGAAATATAAAGCTGAGTACTTACAATTGCTGAGGGGAAAACAGTCCAATCACCAACAACTTTCAACTTTACACTGAGCTCTGCATTTTGAAACTGAAGGCTCTGTACTGCATTGAAAAAATCAATGAATAGCAAACAAAACTTTGTCAAACCATTGGGTTAAAGTCATATTTTCAGTCTATTCGTGTATAATAAAATATTTTATTGCAGAACGTTGAACAAAAATAGGGTATGAAATGTACCTGGGGTGACACGCCGACATAATCCATAGATTGTGTAAAATTCTGATACATTAAAAAGATTGTGGTCCATCTGAAATACAATATGAAATTAGTACAAGACTCGTAACTTAAGTTCACATTGGCGTAACTTTAGTAGCAAATAGTGGAGTGAAGGAAACAGCGAAAATCACAGGCTAAAAATTCTGAGATTCGGAAAGGCTTTCTGGTGGACCTTTATTTCTTTCAGAAACGTGACCAATGTTAGAGGTTTATATAAGGATGATACGTTGTATGCGGCTATCAAACAGTCAAATCCTCTGGTCCTAACGTGACCATTACAAACAACATTTCAAAAACAAATTTCTGTATGAAAGAAGTGACTTTAGTTTTTCTGGAAATTGCGGAACTATAATGGATTGTCCGAATGGTTCAAGCACTTCGTCCATCGTCCAAAAGAATTAGTTTTGGTGGTCTGTTATGTGGACCATAACACTGTAACAATTTTATCTAGAGTGGCCTACCCCACTTTAAGTGTAGCAAAGCGGCTTGTTGAGCTATCTCACTTGGATGCTAAGCTTTGCTTTAGTAGTGGAGAGGAAAACAAAATGGCTGACTCACTGTCAACGAGATAAGAATCAGAGAGATAATACTACTATAACCAATTCCATATTGTTACCAGCTATTGATGAACAATCTGGTCAAAAGTGTTATTTATTTAACAACGAATGCTTTTGTAATTAGAATGATATTGAGCAGATCACGATGAATGAACTTCGTAAGGAAATACAAAAAGATGCACTTTTGCACTTTTTCAAACGTTAACAGGTGATACTAATTACTTTAAGGACTATTCACCTTCGGATCGTAGGATTGCAAAAAAAATACGAATCAAAAGCAACTGTGAGCGAAGGCATAATTTATATGGATGAAAATAAGGACGCAATTGACATGCCTAGTTTAAAGGTTAATACCTCGTTTATTACAGAAAAACATTTTTGATCTTAGTTTTTTCGATCTGTGGGATAGAGCAAAATTTTCCCAATAAGAATATTGTAGTATATTAAAGGAGCATTCAAAAGGTCGTGTTCCTTGTTAATACCTATACAGGGTGATTCATAAAGTACTGAAAAATAGGCCTATAAAACGTAGGCCTATAAGACGTAGGCCTACGAAATGCTGGCCTATAAAATGTAGGCCTGTAATAGACCTAATAAAATTATCATGTTCAGACGATTATTCCAAGTTTTGTACAGTACACCTAAGGTTATTGCGCCAATGGAAAGCCGGTCATAAATTAATGGGGTAGCAGTTCCTGTCTCAACCCCAGGAAATAAAATTTGTTCAACAGGTATAGCACGGCCTCTACTGTACCCAAGCCTAGTGAGTTCATCTAATATCCTGCCTCATTAACTTTGTGCAACATTTTATTGTGAGATCAGGATTTGAACCCAGTAATCGAAACAGTAACTGAAAATCAGTAACCGGTTTGATATTCGTTGATATGTCCAACCGTATTCAAGTATTGCAGTGCATTTGAATTGCCAAACCGAATGCCAAACCGAAAGCCTCTAAACAATTTAGTCAAATTTAATGAATATCCTGAACTCAGGGTTAGAACACATAACTAAAAAGATTTGAAATGCATTGATATTTTCAACCGTAGTGCATCTGTAGTAGTGCAATGTAGCTTGCTTAACCTAGCCTAATAAACAACGTAACTGCCAGATTGAACGCCGACATTGCTTTCATGTCGGAAATAAACATTAGATATTCCCTGGTTCCGAATGAACGTAAGCCACATCCACCTTAATTAAACACTACATTTTCAAAGTGTCCGCCTTGGGCTGCAATGCAATGCCGAAGCCTTTGATCAAGATTTCGCCAAACTCCCTGAATCATATCCAATGTAATTGTTTGACAGATCGATCTCAACAATACATTGCCTTAGCTCCTGAACGGTCCTATGGTGATGTAGGTCTGCACCTAACCTGTTCCTCACATACCCCACAGGAAGAAGTCAGGAGGGGTTAGATCAGGACTTCTGGGTGGTCGTTCCACTGCTCCTCTCCTCCCAATCCACCTGCCACCAAACGTCTGATCAATAGTGTACTTCGGGGGCATGTCTCACAGGCCTACACGTTCCAACTGTAACGTTCAAAGGGTGACTACGACGGAATTGTGAAACTATACATACGACCTGACAACACACAGTTTGCTACAACACAATTACAAAACGTCTCCGTCAAGTGCAGGTGGAGATCCGCACAAGTAATTCAAGGGATGCACATAGAAAGCCTTTAATAGATCGAACAAAGGTTTTTGTTTCATATGCTAATAAAAATAGGCCCCCCTATAGTACAGGCCTACATTTTATAGGCCTACATTCATACGCCTATTTTTCAGTACTTTATAAATCACCCTGTATTTTAGGCTATAAAAGTGAAAATCGGTTCGTTGGTTCGATCTCTAGGTGAAAGCTAAATTTCCCCGGACAAGAATATAGTAGTGCATAAAAACAGCATTCAAAAGATCGTGGTCCTTGTTACTACTACACGTTAAGCTACAAAAATTGAAAATCGGTTCATCGGTTAGATATAAATGAATGCAAACTTTCCCTAACAAAAATAACAATAACAAGAATATTGCATTCAAATTACCTACAATGTAAGCTTAAAAGTTGAAATTCGGTTCTTTGGTTCAGTCTCTAAGTGATGGCAAAATTTCCCCAACAAGCATAACAACGACAACACTATTATAGTCACATTAAAATCGCGTTCAAAAGACCCTGCGCCTTGTTCGTACCTATGTTTTAAGTTATACAAGTTGAAAATTGGTTCACTGGTTCAATCTCCAGGTGAGGGCAAAGACTCCCAAGAAGAAGAAAAAAGACAACCAAAAAAGTTCGATTGTTGTCATTAACATTTTTAACCCAGTGAAGTAGTTATGAAACGACCCGAAATATCGAATTTCGTTGGTCTATGTCAATTCTGGATGAAACTATAGGGTTTTTAATTTTTTTCCGTTCATTTAAAGGCTTACATAAGGAATGCTGTCGAGGTCCTGGATAATCTGGTTACTAGTCTAGCAGCCAAGGGCAACAATCGTGCACTTCCGGAAAAAAGCATGAAATTGAAAGAACTTATTATAGATCAAGAACAATATTTTTGGATATGGTGTCCGCTGACGGCACTTCCGGTTTAGCGCCATGACGTCATGAAATATGGCGGCCGCCATATGATTTAACCCTAAAAATGTGTATCTCTGTAACCAATTAACCGATTTGAATTTTTTATTGCTCGTTGGATAGATAAAATTATAACTAACCAAAAATGTCATATGCCACAATAACACAAATCGTACAGGTTAAGCGGTATGGCCTCTGGAATGCGACATTGAGTGAAATGTTGGAAAAAAACACGAAATATAACTATTTGAACCTTAAGCTATAGATTTTCTTTTCCTTGAATATTATCTGTATTTTATCAAGGACCGCGGTAGCGGTCCTTATGTAAGCCTCAGCATGAACTTCCGTGTTAAACGTCAAACTTTGAACTCCTATAGTTTCGCCCAAAATTGACATAGACCAACGAAATTCGGTATTTGGGGTCGTGTCATAACTATTTCACCGCATTACAAATTTTAATGACAACAATTGAACCGTTCGGCGTCCACAGCATGGTCATTTCGTGTTGTTGTTGTTTTTCTTCTTGTTGTTCTTCTTATTGTTCTTCTTGTTGGGACTCTTTGCTCTGACCTGGAGATCGAACCACTGAACCGATTTTGTCCGTGTCTATAGCTTAAAATGTAGGTATGGACAAGGCCTAGGGCCTTTCGCAGGCTATTTTAATACAACTACAATATTCTTGACACGGAAAGCCAAATGGGCTAAAACTTTTGCTCTCACCTAGAGACCGAACAAATGAACCGATTTTCAATTTGTATAGCTTAAAATGTAGGTATTAACACCGACCAGGGCCTTTTGAACCCGATTTTGACGTGACTGCAGTGTTCTAGTCGGCAGAGCAATTATTATTGCAGAGCACTGGGCAGAAATCATTAATGTACTCTTACCCCTCGCTTGGAAGGTGAACCACTAAACCGATTTTAGAGTTCTATAGCTTAAAACGTAGGTATGGACAAGGCCTAGGGTCTTTCGCATGCTATTTTAATGTAACTACAATATTCTTGACACGGAAAGCCAAATGGGTTAGAAATTTTGCCCTTACCTAGAGATCGAACCAATGAACCGATTTTCAAGTTCTATAGCTTAAAACGTAGGTATGGACAAGGCCTAGGGCCTTTCGCAGGCTATTGTAACGTAACTAAAATATTCTTGACACGGAAAGCCAAATGGGCTAGAAATTTTGCCCTTACCTAGAGATCGACTCAATGAACCGATTTTCTATTTGTATAGCTTAAAATATAGGTATTAACACCGACCAGGGCCTTTTGAACACGATTTTCATGCGACTGCAGTATTCTGGTCAGTAGAACAATTATTATTGTAGAGCACTGGGCAGAAATAATTAAGTGGAGTAACACATTTTTGCAGAAATTTTGCAGAAAACATAAATTTGGTGCAGAAGTCTTTCTTAACAATAAAAATCGAACCATCCATGGACCCCTATGAAATACCCCAAAGTGCCTTCAGTGCCCCCCC
>JAHWFP010191252.1:38973-53523 GCA_023313725.1 Lithobius niger
GCCCTTTCTGGCCCTCTTGGTAGGAATCTCAGCCTTGTTCCCTCAGACGCCTTTTCAACTCTGCGTCTGAGGTTACACGCTTTTTGGCAAACCTTGTGGGACAGACAGAATGGTAATAAATTACGGGCCATTAAAGGCACTGTCGAGGAGTGGCGCTCGACGTGTCGCCGCAGTCGTCGTGAGGAGGTTGTGTTGGCCCGTTTGCGCATTGGTCACACCCGACTTACTCACTGTTTCGTTTTGCGGGGGGTTGACCCTCCTGAATGTTACTGGTGTCGACGGCCACTTACGGTCCGGCACTTACTTGTTGATTGTCGCCATCTTGATGGTGTTCGCCGTCGTTTCCGTCTTCCGCATGACATTGCGCATCAGTTGGGCGATAAGTCTGTCCTCCTGTCCGGTGTTTTTCAATTTTTGCAGGAGGTACAGATGTATGACAAGATTTAGAGTAGGGGTTTGAATAACATCTCTGTAATGTGTGGTGCAGTGGCAACCCGGACCACTGCACTGTGACTGAGGTTGGCGCTAATGACCAAGTTGTTGACGTGCCATTAAGCCTCAATCCCCCCCCCTCACGTCTGGGCAACGAAGATCATATCCCATCTCTCACTAGATAGCAACAAACGCAACTCGCAAATCTTTGACTTCAGGCTCCTTGCATTCATCAAATTACCACTGAAAAGTTGTGGCTCAGTGACATTTTAGATTTGATACGCCATTCTCATATCTCTAAAGGGTTCAGAATCCCAAAAGGAGCAAGAATACAAGTTAGGGCATACCTTCAGTCCATTAGTTAGATGGAGGTTCATGGCATTGACCGTGTCTTGGCCGAGGTTGCATGCTATAGGATAGCATCAACGAGATGTTTCTTACCTAGGGCTGACAGATGTGCACCATCACATGCCATCAATTTTCAACTGGTCATAGCAGCATTCCACAAGGATATATAACTTAAACCCTCAAATTTGTAGACATTCATTTAACAGCAATTGCAACCCACAATAACGGTTGCAAGTTCGACCACGCCTTTCGGCAATCCACCGTTAAAAAATGCCAACAACATTAATCTTGATTTGTGGTGGATAGGTTTTTAAACGTTTATTTGTGTGTCTCAATCGTGTGGCAATCCTGCTCTGTGCGTCCAATCTAGTGTTGTTGGTACTCGTACACAATACTAGTTGGAAGCCACAGAGCATGATTTCAGAAATCCAGTAAAGGAAGGTGTTATTTACTCAATTCTGGCACCTGGAAAGAACCAAGTTGTTGACTCATGCCACTGGTTTGACGGGACCTTAAGGTGCATCGCTTTTGAATCACTAAGAATGATGGTATTTAATTTATCAGCTACCGCATGTGATAGATGCAATGCTGGTAAATGGGCATGGTAAATAACTCAGTTCGAATCTATAGTTCTCATTTTTTTTTTGTATTTATTCGTTCAATTGCTACAGCAATGTCGCAATTTTTTGTAATTCTGTAACGTACACGGGAATGAACAAAGGTGCCCCTGTCTGGTAGCGACAGAGGTCTTCATGTTTTCTACTATGTTAGTACATGAGATCAGGGCCAAGGCCTTTTGGTTTTGACCAAGTCCCCAGAACCACAACGCCTGATAACTCCTGCACCAGTCACTCGGTCCGTGATGTGCTGTGCAGGTCAGGTACGCAGTGATCTCGTTTTTAGTCCATGAACACGTTTAATATACATCAAATTACTTCTAATCATTTCTTGTACATGGGTGACGTGTCACCTTGAGGCCTGGTTGCGGGTCATTCCCTCCTTCTGCCCTAGGACTCCATTTTGGGCTTCTAACTTAAATTAACTAATTACTTCGTTGACAGATTAAAGCTGGAGACGGGGTTCTCTATTTCATTTATCTCCATTCGGCCAGATTTCGCTAATAAAATGTTGAGGCATAATAACATTATGACTCAAAATGGCGGTCATCAAACAAGGAAAAGGCCATACAGGCAACACGTCTTCCTCAAGGCAGAGTCTCGAAGTTCAGAAAAATAAATCTGCAAAAAAAGCCCAGCAAGGGTAAGGAGTAACAAGGCTCGTGCCCTTACAGAGCATTAGCAACTAGGCCTGAATCCAACGACAGTGAACATGACGGAGAGGGATTGAGGGATTTGAGAAGATTGGAGTCTAACAATCAACGGGACAAATAATCCGTGAACAATGGAGCAGATAGATGTACAAGATAAGATATGCACCGTTTTGTACACGATCAAGCAAATAATAAACCAGGCTGCCACGAATGAGGTAATGGTCAGGAATGAAATGCAGAAAAGGAGGAATGGGAATATTCCCTCCACGCCCCCTTCCACTCTCTCCCGACTTGAATGGAGGAAGTTGTAGGTGGAACCAACACAAAAACACTGCATGGCATTAAGAACATCTATATTTCCAATAACAGAGGATTAGAATAGTTAACACATTATTAAGGAACTTGGAATAGTTCAAAATAGTATAAAACAGTAATTTTTGTTGGATTCAACAACACTGCGAAACAAAATATTAAGGAGATTTCTCCAACATAGTGTTAGGTTATTAGTAATTTAAAAGTAGTAGTAAGAATAGAGATTTCACATAAATCGGTACCTGGACTAGAGTACATTAAAACTTACTAACTATTAGGGAACATAGTTCATACAAGGTCTTAAATTGGTGCTTAAACCCATGAGCAACAAGACTTGCGATAGATTTGTTCACGTTGGTCCATATCCTCTTGGACAGTTGCAGGTTTACACCACCTATGTCCGAATCATGTTCCTCGGTGTTTAGCCATACGTGTCGTGGAATACACCTGTGATACAGCTATATTCTGAACCAGTATTTTGACACTAGACTGGGAAATTATATTCCCTTGACAGGGCAAGGTAACCATAGGTGTGGGTGAGCGATGCGGACTATGTGAGGGAGTTTTGTTACCTGGAGAACCAATGAGGCTGTTTACAATTGGTTGCACACGTATGGCAAGTCGGGGTGAAACCATCCTAGAGCTGTTACTAGATGACAAGGAAGCTGTTTCCATATTCTCCACATACTGTTGGAATTCAATGTCGTCCAAATACAAGAATGGGGAAATGTAATAAATCCATTTACAGCAAAGTAATCAGTGGCCTTAACAATTTTTTTAGAAAACGGACATCGCTGCCACTGCAGGTTGGAGTTCACTAAGCTGGGGTTCACTAGGTTCTGGTTCACTAGGATATCCTACCACTATATTAGTTTGGCCTTGACTACGTGCCATGGTATCTGGTTAAAACATTGCCACCGAAACAACACATGGCAAAAACATAGCAGACAAAACATCGCGGGGACAAAACATCGCACAGACAAAACATCGCACGGAATTTACATCGTGGCTACAACATCGCGAACAATAACATTGTGGACGAAACATAGCATGGATGAAACATCGCAAATAAAAAAAATTATTGCTGTTTAAAATATTTAATAAATTGGAAATTAAGTTTAGAAGGTGGAAGTTTTAAAAGCTTATTTAAATATAAAAATTTACACTGTCAGGTGATGCCATTCTCTCCTCAGCTTAAATTTTAATATTTAAATAATCTTGGTGTTTTTATTTTGTTAAATACGTTTTTGAGTGGTGGGAGGGGTAGGAATGTTATCGCCTGACAGCTTAAATTTTTAACTTCCAACTTATTAAACAGCAACAATTTTTTTCATTTGCGATGTTTCTGAACCTATTTCCTTTTTAGCCCTGTGTTATTTCGCTATTCAGTAGACAATTTTCGCTCGTATTCAAACCGTAAACACTAGGACCGTAATTTTTGACGGGTTTACAGCTAGTATTTAAATAAGCTTGGTGTTTTTATTTTGTTAAATGCAATTTTTTGAGATGGGGGAGGGGTAGGAGAGAATGTCATCGCCTGACAGCTTAAATTTTTACATTTAGGTAAGTTTTTAAAACTTCCACCTTCTAAACTTAACTTTCAACTCATGAAATATTTTAAACAGCAACATTTTTTTTTTTATTTGCGATGATTCGTTCACGATGTTTCATCCATGCTATGTTTAGTCCACGATGTTATTGTTCGCGAAGTTGTATCCACGATGTAATTTCCGTGCGATGTTTTGACCATGCGATGTGTGTTCCTACGATGTTTTGTCCTCTATGTTTTTGTCACGTGATGTTTCGGCGATGTTTTAGCTGGGATCCAGGTGCCCCATCAAGTTCACTATAGATTGTAATTCCCTGAATATAGTAATTCCTACCAATACCGAGTTTTAAATTTCACAAATGACAAACTCTGTGTCCATACATCACAAGTGAGTGAGATTAGCGGTATTGACGGATGTAAATGCCACCGGCCATCAGTTGGAGTGTTCGCTGTTGTTAATCATTGTAGCGTCGATAGTAAATTATTATCTGCAAGAGACATCTCGACTACGTTGGTTAGAATTACCGGATGGCCAACCTCCGACCAGAACGGTCGTAACCACCGTAATGTCACCAATTATTACGCCCACTGCCCTAACACCGTTTGGCAGGCATAATGAGCAGTTTATGCAGTGGCACAGCTACAATGAGGTAGAGGAGGCAGCTGCCTTAGTGCCCAGCGGCTTTGAGGTGAAACATTTAGGGAACATTTAAAATTCCTGGCCCCAATTTAAAATTTCTTAAAATAAAGTAGTCTTTCCTGCACCGCCAACTCACTTATGCTGCTTTATACGTCCAACAGTCTTTCCGTTGTGGAAGAGCCTGTTAAAGTTACAGGTGTGTTCCGAAAAAGCAATATTCGAAAGCGGCAAAGATCAATTTTTTTTTGTCGTGGTGGCAGTGTAAATCGTCCCGCCGATATTCGGAGAATCGCAGCGACTTTCAAAAATGTTAGGCAGCGGCAGCGTTGTTACCATAAAGTACGCAGATATAGACCTGATTAAAATTTTTCACTTAATTTGTTGAAATGTATTCACTATTTGTAATCAATGCAGAGCACAACGTTAAGAATTTTGATTGTTATTAAAAACTATTTGTTGCCAATTATTAATTTTATTTAAAATTTTGTAACACCACTTTGTACTGCAATTGTTAACAACAATGGCAAAATTAATCGGCGCCGGTGTGCCGTTAACGGCTTAACGATGGCTTCAGTTACGCCCTACCACGGACGTAGTTTTGCTACCCCATTCTATGCATTCCGTTCGTTTTGGTTTGGTAGCCTGCTAATGGCTTGTTGTGGACGGTGGAAGCTACTGCTTCGTCTAATTAATCATTTGGATCGTTGTAACATAACAAACCGTTATCCGATCGAATCTGAGAGCAGATATGACAACGATTCTGTTGGATAAACATCAGAGAACAAAAGCTTCGTTCGCTACGCTGCGTAATACGATAGCAATGAGTGAGCCATGTAGTTTGCAGTTTTTTTTCAGTGTTTTGAGTGTTATTGTGAGAGATGTGCTCTGTAACAAGAATTTATTGGGTTGGGAAGGAGAATTTGAAACTCTAAAAAGTCCCTATTGAAACGTGTTACATTTATTCCCTATTAGTTCTATCCGAGTTTTCAGAGGGCGCCACCCGTTTCATCTGATATTTTTTGCTCATTTTTCAGCCCAAATCTAAAGTAAACTAAATTACAATGAAGCTAAAATAAATAATAATTAAATACAAGGTAGTTTCGTTTAGTTTAGTTTAATTTTAGGTTGAAAACTAAGTAGAAATTCCCACAAAAATCCCATGGCACCCTGCATAAATTTAGACGGAACTAATAGAATGGATCTAAGACGTTTCATTAGTGGGTCTCAGTCACAAATTCTCCTCCCCAACTCTATAAATTCTTGTCTGTAGTGATACTGACAAGGATACGGTCTCGACCAATCGGCCAAGTTCCTGCCGTCAGCACGCCAGTCAAATAAGAGCTGAACGTCAACAACATTCCCACAACAAACATTTAAAATCATTTAAAATTTCCTAATTTCCTTGGGGAAGGTGGGGTGGGGTGCACTCAAACACGTGAATTTAAAAATGGTCATTGCACATTTTAAATAATATTCTAAACATGGTAGGCTAAATGTTTGTTTGTTGATATGGTCTGCACACAAAAAAAAACCGCGGCTTTTGATTTTTGCGTGCAGACCACGTCATCAAACAAACTTTAAAAATGAGGAAAAAGTGGTCTGGACATGGATTTAAATACAAATAGCGCAATTGATAGTTGTGAACTACTTGCAAATACTGAATGGTACATAAATATATATACCATATATAAAATGGTATATATAAATGCAAAATTAAGAACAGTGCTTTCTCAATTCACAAGCAGTAGCATTTAAATGACATTCAATCGAGGATGAAATTTTGTTTCTAAAGCCAAAGTAGATTGAACATCAATGCATTTGTATGCCGGGGAATTTAATGCCTCTTAAGCATTTCTTTGCTAGAAATGCTAAAATCAGATTTTTGCGACATTGAATCAACTGGTCTGGATCTGGGAAGCAAAATTCGTAGCTTCTCGATATTTTCCATTTTCGATATTCATGTAATGTTGTTTGCCACTCGTGGCAGTGGATGAATTCGTGCAGACATCATCATTTCCAGTGGCCGCATCAATATGAGAAGAAGCCACCTGAACTGCGTCTACATTTACCATTATAACAACAGACAGTACTGACAACAAAGTCCGCCCTGTTATTTACATTATTCTGGTCTGATTTGCTTTGTTTCAGCAAAATATCTGGTTGTTTCAGCTAAACAGACTTAAACATAAAAAACTAGATGCATGGCGCAGGTACCGTTCCTCTAAACAAACGTAAATAGAATTAAATATTCTGAGTTCAAAAAAAAAATTTATTGACCATGTCAAAGAGCTCGCGTCCATCCTAGAGTCCCAAACTTTAAAAGAAGGAAACCTCTCTGCCCTTTTTCGTTTCTGCAGGCTAAAAACAAATTCAGTCAGGTCCTTTCCCCCAATCGGGGTGGAGGGTTAACTTCTAATAAAAGCAAATGACAAGGCAGAGGCACTAAACGAAAACTTTTCCCAAAATGGTGTGATTGACAACAAAATTGAACCTATTACAGCTCTTGGACGTACATGGCAGAGTGAACATCAATGTTCCAATATCCTGTTTAGGCTCACCGACCTTAAGAAAGCTATCTCCCATATGAAACCGAGTAAATCAATTGGTCCGGATGATTTCACCGCATTTTACTACAAACAAATTGGTGACCAAGTTGCCGACGCCTTACAACACCTTTTTTGCTTTCATTCACTACAGGAATCCTTCCTTCATGTTGGAAAACTGCAATTGTGGTTCCAATTTTCAAAAGAGGAACCCCACTGACCCAGCAAATTACCGCCCAATCTCACTTACAACAGTGCCATGTAAAATTATAGAAACTATAATACACAAAGGTATGATACTCCACATCAATAAATTTAAAATCGTACATGATGACCAATTTGGGTTTATGCCTGGTCGATCTTCGGTACACCAACTTTTGGTTGCACTGGATAAATGGTCTGATGCACTTGACCAGGGGATCCAAACAGACATTATACTGTTCGATTTCAAAAAGGCCTTCGAATCTGTCATACATTCTGAATTAATTTTCAAACTTAAAAGATGTGGTTTTTGGAGAAAACCTTATCCAGTGAATTGGACCGTCATTTCTGGTCGTACTCAGCGAACAATAATTGTAGACCGTGTTCTTTCCAATTCGTCACCAGTAATTAGTGGCGTTCCCCAAGGGTCGGTTCTGGGACCATTGCTATTTGTCCTTTTTCTTAATGACTTTCTTTGGTTTCTCAAGAGAAATTCGTTGACGACTTGAAACTGCACTCACCAATAATCACTAATGATGACAGCCTTAGACTCAAACTTAGTGGTGACTCCATTTCCGAACGGTCAAAAACCTGGAAACTACCTCTTTCAACTTCTAAATGCCATAGTTTTTTGTTTGGAAAAAAAACTGTTGATTTTAACTACAGTCTAGAGACTATAAGCCTGGAGCTCGTAACAAAATGCTTTAAGGACCTCGGTGTCTGGTTTCAGGATGACCTCAAATTTACTACACATTGTGACCACATCGCCGCTATGGCTGCAATTGTTTAAATTGGGGAACTCGGAAACCAAACTTTGGGCCTTTAAAGTCTATGCCCACCCAGTTCTGGAGTACGCAAGCTAGATCTGGTCACCAAGACTTTTGAAAGACATCGACAAAATTGAAGCGGTCCAGAGGAGATACACAAAAAGATTTCCTGGACTAGGAACAAAACCTTATTGCGAGCGACTAAAAGTACTCAAACTCGACACCCTCGAATGTAGACGTCTGAAGGCAGATCTCATCCTTACTTTCAAAATTATTCGCTGCTTACTCCCAGTCGATTTACCGCCCTTTTTTTTTAGCACTGAGACTCGAACCCGGGGAAATGACCTTAGGCTTGTAAATCCCAAGTATAACCTGAATTGCAAGAAAGCATTTTTTGGTCTGAGAGTGGTTCCAGTTTGGAACTCGCTCACAATTGACATTGTTACGTCACCGTTGTTACCTATCTTCCGCAAAAACCGTAATACGTGTGATTTAAGTGCACTTTATTGCTCCCTAAAAACTGCCCTTGAAGCCAGTCACCCCCATTTTCTTTAATTCCAGATTTCTTCTTTTTAATTCCTTTTTCTTCCCCCAAGAAGTTTTGAAATTCTTTTTCAATTTTGACGTGCATTTGCTAATGCGAATTTGCTTAAGTTTGTTTAAAAAATTTAGCGTGCAGTTAGTGATCCACCTGGACCCTAGCATGTCCACTTTGCTCTTTTAAATGATGCGAAGAAAGTCTTAATATTATTATGTCCAGGAACTATACTATCCGCCAGGAAAGAAGACTTTCCTTATATGGTCATTTTATGACTACTAATCTTTCATGGAAAAAAGTGCGCCTTGCCTCTATACTCTATAACTGCGTCGTCGTGGCAACGCTATCAGACCAACAACAATGGCGTCGCTTTCCGATCAAGTTCGTGTCAACAAGAAAGAAAGTTCGTGTCAACAAGTCAAGCTAGGGGTGTTATTTGGAACGTTTTTCAGTATTTCACGAGTCAAGGAGAATCTATTTCTATTTGTATTACTAAGAATTACTTGCATGTCAAATTTCAAGCTTTTTGCTCGATGTGCATGATTGGCCCAAATTATGGCCCTAGCAGCTTTAGTATATGAGCACACGTTGGCTGCTTAGCCATGGCGGATATCTGCAAGGTAAACGACGCAGCCGGCATGCACAATGCATACCCCTGTTTTGAAACGCGTTGGACTTCTTTCTTGGCGGAGACTATAGTGTTGAGTGAAAAGCGTTTTCTTGGTCGTTTTCAATACTGCCCAAGATTGATTAATATTAGATTTTCTGTTTTGGCCTCCAAGATTGTGATGGACCTGGAAAAGAGTTCCTTCAGTGAGTCCAAAAAAATAAATTGTTTCCTGAAAAGCTCATTGGTGGGATCCACTACAATTCCCATAGTTGCAGAAACACTGGCTCTTTGAGGCTCTTAGCTTGGATAGCGTCACAAATTTTGATATGAAAGCTGAATGTGAGACCTGGTGCAACCTTGGAATAATTATGAAATAGATCTTCAGTTCGCAGTTTCGATATCTTCTTCCAGTCTGCACGCTTCTATTACTGATTTGTTGTGGTTAACCATTCTCAACTTTAGGGTGGTAAGGTCAGCGTGTCAGTCATCACTGTGGGATTAGAAAGAGCGGAGTCAATTTGCGACAATACAAATGAATTTGCCGACTCAAAGTCACTGTCATCACTGTGGGATTGAAAAGAGTGGAGTCAATTTGCAACAATACAAATGAATTTGTCGACTCAGGGTCACTAAGATACGCGTTGTCGGAAGGAATAACATTTATTAATCTTCCATGGTTATTCAAAACAATATCATTTAACTTTACAGACTGTTTTTGAGTTTGTTAGAGATAGAGCAGCAGAGTTCGTTCCAAGTCTTACTTTTTAAACTCTATTTTGATCTCACAACCTTGCAGTGGGAGGTTTTCCTCAGCAATTGTTTACTCAACCTAGTTCTTGATTCGGTGCACAGCACACACAACACACTTTAGGCCATTGCCATGTGACCTAATCAGTGATGCACAAAAAAATCGACCGTGACGCTACCGGACAATGTCCACAACAATGACATCTCACACGACTGCACTCATGGCATCTTCAAATTTCCCAGTTTGGATCCCTCACTTCCAAACTACAACGTTCAGTATCTTGGCAACATCAATGCACAAAAAAAAAGTGGGAAAAGTCTTGAATGATACCTACTGATCCCATCAATATGTATTTTCAATCAATCTATCAATAACGCAATCCGTCCATTAGGAAATCATACATAGCAGAGCACAATTACAATGATATTCATACAATAATGGTCAGATCTGGCCATATCCTGACTGTGTCTGGCAAAAGCTGCACCATGTCTTCACATATCAAGCTATGTCTGACCGGATTTATCCAGATAAGGCCCACTGCAATTAAAATGAATGACTGTACCTATCTAGCACTCAGTATGACACGTACCTCAGGGTGGACTCATTGGACTATTGTGATTGCAGTGGTTTACCAATTCAAATATCTAGAAGACTGACTGCTAAAAGCATAAAGCGTTGGCTTGAAGCCCTGATCATTTTGTAAAACCTACAAATTCAAATAGATGACAGGAGAAAGTTAAATTTAATAGGTAATTTTATTGAAACAATTTCTATTTGATAATTAAGCGTAGGCTACCATTGTATATCATTTCAATGCTTTCTGGCACTTGACAACTACAAGTGCCAGTCGACTGTTTACTGTCGTACCAATAATTTAGGTAGTCCTATGAGTAAAAGTGCTCAAAACCGTTTCAAACTATTTAAAGAAAAAATAACGGCCCATAAATTTGACTGTTTCAGGTGATATCTTGTTCGATTCAGGAGAGATACCTATAGCTGGTTAGACCATGCCACACCTGGTTAGATCAAGTCAGAAAGGGTGATAGCCAGCCATTTCAGTCATATCTGATTAGATATAGCCAGATATAACCCGAACCAGTTAAACACACTGGTTAGACACTGCAAAACGAGACTTGATCCAGTCAGATCCGGCCATACATTATCTCTGACAAGATGAGTAAGGTTTGGTTGTGTTGGTAAACAGCAGCAATAGTGTGATGCCCAATACTTTACCCTGTTGATTCATTGTGAAGATTGTGTATCATAGGGAGCACGAAGTTGGGTGTGGGGAGAGAATTAGCTTCCATTCTGTTTTGAACCTACAGTTAGTCCAGAGATTCTGAATAGGAAACAAATTCAGAAAATATTTGGTGCCATATTTTTTACACATTAGTTCTTACTTTTTTGGCCACGGAAGTAAAATCATCTTAATTTTAGAAAACGTTTATCAAGCCACTCCTAAAGGTTGCGAGCTCAGGCTGAAAATGGGATACCAGTTATCTGGCCATATCTGATGACATCTAACAAATCTAGTTTTGGAAGTTACTGAATATTACCTTTCTGTGTGGGAAACAGCATATTTTTAAGAGCAAGGCTGTTCCCCATGCTCATCCCCCCCCCCTGCCGTGTTCACGGTACTGCTGTATATTTTTTATTCCTTACTGTTAAACATATACCACAGATACGTCAAGCGAAATGAGCTAAGTTGAATACACGACTGTGTCTGTTTAGGATGTGATAATTTCCTAAATAGTTCGAGTTTGATGGTGAAAATAATGTCTTAGATATTCAGGTTTCCGTTGGATGGCTATACTAATATTTAGTAGCAGCGGTAAGGGAGCCCGAAGTCAGGATTACTCGCCTCGACATGAACAACACAAACCCATTTACCATAATCACAGAACAACAAAATACATCAACCGAACCAAACTTGTAAGTAATTTAAAGATTACGCCTCAACGTAATGAAGAAGTCAATCGAATGATATCAATCAGTTGTGTGTTAGTTACACAGAATCAGCTGCATTCTCCATGCCCTCCCGGTACTACCAAAACCTACCTGTAAAAGTCTGTAGTTATTGGGGACAATTCTTGAATGTATGCTCTACAACGCACTGTTTGTCTACGCAGGCACTCGTGTGACACGAGCTTACCTACTTTCAAGGACGTGTCCACCCATGCTATAATCAATATGTATGTTACGCCAGGAGCATCTCGTGAATAGGAAAGTCGGCATTAATGTCATGGCAAGACGAGGTGCATATAAAAACGATAAATCACGTTGACATTCACATTGACATCGAATTGACTGCTTATAAATAAGATGAAACATAAAAGCTAATACTATCCTTCCGACCCATTTATGAAGCTATACACGAATAACCTTTGTTTATTTCTATCCATTTACAAAATTTCATACCATTAGCATTTTAGGTTAACCTCATAAGCACACGGTTATAAAAATGCATTAGGTTAATAATCGATATAACTTTTTACATTATCAACTTAGGCTTCACATAGCATCACAATAAGCTGATGTTTATTGGCGTGGAGATATTCATGGTAATAAAGAAACTTAAAATATGGGAACAGCATGCACAATTTTGTAGAATGATTCATGACATGTGCCGTGTGCCAAAGTCTGTATAAGCAACTAAAACGAAAATAAAAAGGTCGACTAGATTGCAACATGGCTCAAAGATGTTTCAAGGTTTGTAGTAGCATTTCAAGTCTTTGGCAAGTATGACTTTAATTTTACTATGAAGAGTGCAGTCAAACATTAATAATGCAGTTTACCTTAATTATTTTAACTGTAAGAATATTGCGAAACTTCGATGCATTAATTTAAAGAGCAGTTTAAAAACGAAACCAACACATGGAGAAGAGCTTGAGAAGTCAGAACTTGCTAACGAAAGAGTAGTAAGGAGGAAAACGCAGAGCAACCCTTTTCGAGCAACCCCTCGGGAAAATCTGGTGCGTATGGGGTCTTTTACCACACTTATATTTGAGTAATTTTTTTGCAGTTTTTTTAATACAGGTTTGTTCACTCGTGCACGTGTTTTTTTCCCGGTGGGGAGGGGGATAACTGTATCCAAAATACACAGTTAACACTTCATCAATATTGAGTTTTTTGGGGGGAGGGGGCAGTTTGTTCTGTGGGCTTGTGGAAAGAGAACATTGTGGCAGGATAGGCCTATTTGCTATTTGCTGATTTCAGCGTTTTGTTTGTTTTCTTTTGGTGTTGGACTTGTGGCCACGCAGATCACAAATGTTTGCAGTGCATTCCTCTCCAACAATGTGTTTTGTTTTGTTTTGTTTTTGTTTTGTGTTTTCTTTGTTTTTGCCGCCTGGATGCGGCTCGGTTCATCGGCCCCTTTGTTTTACCACTGACCTACAAGTGAAAGTTTTGTAATTGTATTTCCTTGATTACTTGGTGCCACTGACCTCTAAAGTGACTAACAGCCTCTGGCAAAAGAACAGAACAGCTATAGATTTAAAATGGAATATTGACGAAAAATTCTATCAGAAAAACCACCTCCTGGCCCCCTCCTTCCTCCCTGCAGATGGGGGCCTCCCTCCTATTTTGAGGGTCCCCTCGTATTTTTTTGCAGTATTTTTTTTAAGTGTTGCTGTTTGTAGAGCAATTTTCGGAGTATTTTTGCAGGTTTCTTATTTTTGCAGTAGTTTTGCTGGTTGGATCACGTATTTTTTTTACGGGGAAAGAGGGATGCTGTACTGGCAATAAGCCCTATTATACTTACTGTAAGAATGGTGTACTGATAGCAAGAAACTTAACACCGCTGCTGGCAGTAAGCCACGTTACATTATATGTAACACTGGCAGCAAGAAATTAAAAAAACGCTGCTGCTAGTACACTACTCTTACAATACATATGTAACAGGGTTTTAATGGCAGTAGCGTTTTGAAAGGGTTTGCTGCCAGTGCTTCACTATTATAATCCATATAATGCGGCTTGCTGGCAGCAGCGTTTTAAAGTGTTTTGCTGTCAGTACACCACTTATGGTACATATAATGGATCTTACTGGTATAAGTTTTTAAGCCTTAAGAGTTGTATTGCCAGTACACCACTCTTACAGTACATGTAATGGGGCTTACTGGCAGCAGCGTTTGTAAAAGGTCTTGCTGTAAGTACAGCACTCTTAGAGTGCATATAATGCACTGTACTGGTAGTAGCCACTGTGTTGTTTTTTATTCACACAACACAAGCCACGCAAAAAAATTGTTTCGTTTACGGGCGCGGTTGCAAATTGAAGCACCAGGAAAGCAGGCATTTTATTTTATTTTTATTTTATTTAACTGTCCACATTTCTTTGACATGTACCTAAAGTGTCCGAGGCCTATCTTGAGTTCGCCCCAGAGCGAACACAGATAATCGATTGTATGTTTTTGGTGGGAGAGTACTTTGTTGATATCCAAGATGGCTACAAAAACAATGGTGGCCGTCGATGAAAGGCGCCCCCTCCAGGAAGACGTAGCCGCTCATAAAATACCTAAAGGACTCAAGATACGCTGCGCACGCAATAGCTCAAATCTGAAAGATTATGCAACCGGCCTAAAAAAGTATAATATTCT
>JAHWFP010191252.1:55526-80114 GCA_023313725.1 Lithobius niger
CTAATATCCATTATTTTTTCTTGTGTCAGCAAGAATAACACAAAAAATAATACTGTGATCACCTTAAAACAACTGTTATACCAGAGCCTTTTAAATACTCAATTTTAAGATCTATAAAAATTGAAAATCGGTTATTTGGTTCGATCTTTAGGAGAGAGCAAAATTTCCCCAACAAGAAGAACAACAATAATTGTAGTCACTTGAAAATAGCTTCAAAATGCCATAGGTCTTCTTCATACCTATGTTTTAAGCTGTAAAACTTGAGCATTGGTTCGATCTTCAGGTGTAGTACAGCTGATGCGGGTCATAATTTGTGTTAATCATAAACATCAAGCTAAAAGCCATGAAATTTGGAAGACATCTAAATTCTTAGCTAATAAATCGAGCAAGCTATGAAATCCCTCGAGATACCCACAGAAAGGCCCCGTCGTCCCCCAACCATACTCACCTCTACGAGGTTATTGACCAACAAATTCTTGCTGATCGCGCTAAAACGTGAATTGGTGCACAAGTCATTCTTAGCATTACAAATCAAACTAGAATTTGTTGAATATCAACCTCATGGAGAGAAAACACGGATGCACTTGGGGGTGGATGTAACTCATGGGGTTCCGTATGTAGTTCAATTTCTACTGCTACAATGCTTGTTTTTATTACGTTCAACAAGAAAATTTGTTGGTCATTGATGCTTCATGGGGTGCACAGGAGGGGAGAGGGGATAATGGAGGAGGCTTTGGTGGTATTTCATAGGGATCCATGAGTAGTTCAACTTCTACTGCTAGGGATTATTGGTGTACAAAAACGCATCCTTTCAGTACGATCAACAAGAATTTTGCGGGTATCAACTTCATGGAGCGGGAATAGGGGGCAGCACTGAGGAGCCTTGGTGGATTTTGGGGAAGTTCCGTAGCTAGATTGATTTCTACTGCTAACAATGACTTGTGTGCAAAATTTCATTATTTCAGCACTAAATGCAAGAATTTGTTGGTCAGCCCTCAAGGAGGAGGCCCCGGGGGGGGGGGGCCATTTTGGTTCCTTGCATATTATCTCGACGGGGTTCCATAGCTAGTTCAATTTGCTGCTTCACTTGTATGTGGACTTGTGTACCAAATTTCATGTTTTTAGCTCATCCTGCAATAATTTGTTGGTGAAGCTGCAGGTTTAGGGAGTAGAGCCTAGTGGGGGGGGGGGGGGAGTCTGGGGGATATTTCATTGGGGATTCCATAGCTGGTTCGATGTGTACTGCTATGAATGACTTTTGTGCCACAATTCAAGCATTTAGCCCAATCTGCAGTAGTTTGTTGGTCAAGCATCAGAGAGGGGGACACAGAAAGGCGCTGGGGGCCCTTAGGGGTTATTTCATGAGGTTCCATGGTTTTTTCGACTTGTACTGCAAAGAATGACTTGTGTCCCAAATTTCAAACTTTTAGCTCGATTTGCAAAAATGTGTGGGTCACACGGGGATGTAGGGCCCCTTTGGGAGTATTTCATGGGGTTCCATGGCCAATTAGATTTATGCTACTAAGAATGACTTGTGCACCAAATTTCATGTTTTGAGCTTGATCTGGAAGAATTTGTTGCCCAAGCCCCTGGGAGGGTTGGGGGTGCTGGGGAGGGAGCGCTGAAGGCACTTAAGGGTATTTCAGGAGGGGGGCATTTCTGGTTCGATTTTAACTGTTAAGAAAGATTTGTGTACCATATTTCATGTTTTTAGCTCGATTTAAAACAATTTGTTACTCCACCTAATGATTTCCGCCCAGTGTTCTACAATAATAATTTCTCTGTCGATGAAAATACTGCAGTCACATCAAAATCATGTTCAAAAGGTCCTGGTTGGTGTTAACACCTACATTTTAAGATATACAAATTAAAAATCGGCTCATTGGTTTGAAAGCAAAAGTTCTAGCCCATTTGGCTTTATGCATAAAGAATATTGTAGTTACATAAAAATAACCTGCGAAAGGTTCTACGCTTTGTCCATACCTACGTTTTAAGCTATAGAACTTGAAAACCGGTTCAGTGGTTCGATCTCCAGGTGACTGCATAGAGCCCCAACAACAACATTAACGATTTCTGCCCAGTGCTCTACAATAATAGTTGCTCTACCGACGACAATACTGCAGTCACATCAAAACAGTGTTCAAAAGGCCCTGGTCGGTGTTAATATCTACATTTTAAGCTATACAAACTGAAAATCGGTTCATTGGTTCGATCTCTAGTTGAGAGCAAATGTTCTAGCCCATTTGGCTTTCCGTGTCAAGATCATTGTATTTACATTAAAATAGCCTGCGAAAGGACCTAGGCCATGTCCATGCCTACGTTTTAAGTTATAGAACTTGAAAATCGGTTCAGTGGTTCGATCTCCACGTGAGAACAAAAAGTTCCAACAACAACATTAATGAGTTCTGCCTAGTGCTCTACAATAACAATTGCTCTGCCGACGAGAATACTGCAGTCCCATCAAAATAGTGTTCAAAAGGCCCTCGTCGGTGTTAATACCTACATTTTAAGCTATACAAATTGAAAATCGGTTCATTGGTTCGATCTCTAGGTGAGAGCAAAAGTTCTAGCACTTTTGGCTTTCCGTGTAAAGAATATTGTAGTTACATTAAAATAGCCTGCGAAAGGTTCTACGCCTTGTCCATACCTATGTTTTAAGCTATAGAACTTGAAAACCGGTTGAGTTGTTCGATCTCCAGGTGAGGGCAAAGAGTCCCAACAACAACAACAACAACAACAACAACAACAAATGGCCATGTTGTGGACGCCGAACGGTTTGATTGTTGTCATTAAAATTTGTAAGGCAGTGAAAGAGTTACGACATGACCCGAAATACTAAATTTCGTTGGTTTATGTCAATTCTGGGTGAGACTATACGAGTTCAAAGTTTGACGTTTAACATGGAAGTTCATGCTGAGGTTTACATAAGGACTGCTACCACGGTCCTTGATAAGCCACTGTTTGTTGGTGGTCAATTATAATTTGTCTTTGCCATATTTCTGATAAAATTTCGACCATCTCGTTTCTATGTCCATCGTGGCCTGCTAGAGTGGACTTATAAAAAAGCCTGAGTCTCTTTATCAAGACGTTAGGATCATCGTAATATTTATAATCGACTCCATGCCTATAATCGACTATAACCATGCCCGTTCCTTTTTTCTTGATGTCGTTCCAAATAGGAGCGATAACAGACTTTTATTTAATACTATGATTAGATTTAGGTTTAAGAGTATTTGGGTCGTTGTTGTGATAACTAACATTAGTATTTTTTAACATGGCCTCATAAGCTGCTTTAACTTCCGGCGCGAAGGAAGTTTCTTTCAAAGCTTTGAACACTAGCAAGTTCCAAAGCCTGCATCTCCCTATGTATTGCTCGTTCTCGACCACTACATTATTCTCAAAGATTTAACCGTTTTATTACCGAAGGTCAGCTCACCTTTTTTCTTATACTGTTAACCCAAATACTGGGTCAGTGTCTTTGGGATTTTCGAAAAATTTTATCAAGAAATATTTAGCAGTTTCTCCAATGTTCTGGCTAGATAACAAACTATTGAGGAACCTTAGAGTGCTGATGTTAGGAAGCTCAGGCGGAGTGGAAATGCGTCTAGCTTCCACCGCGGAATATGAAAGGGTGCTTTTAGGACCGGTGCTCGTAGTTACGTATTCGGTTTTGGACTCAGAAGAATTCGCATTATAGAAGCTTCAGCCGGACTTGAATTTTCGGTGAGGCTGTAATCGAGAGTGGTCGGCAATATTTTCTGACTAGGACTAATTGGAGGGGACGGTGATAAACTCAGCGATTCGTAGTCATACTCATCACTCTCTTCTTCTTTGTAATTTTAATCGGCGTAGTTTGCGTGGCAAGAGTGTTTTTAATCGGCGTAGTTTCCGTGGCTGCACCAAAGTCCGGTTTCGGTTTCAGGGAGCTCACTACCGGTTAAAAAAATTCTTGTAGTGATTTTCTTGCTCTCTCTCACCCAAACATCGATTAAAATTTTTTTTAGTTAAACGTCTTTTGAGTTTTGCGATTTCTCGTTTTGTCACCATTCTTTTGTTTAATAGGTAAAAACGAACGTTTATATCTCCCCTCGTTTAACGTTTTGTTCATCGCAGCGAAGGTGGAAGCCCTCTGACAGGACAAAAAGCTCGCAAGACATACAACACATCAGCAATAATTTTCGACACCTTTATTTTAGTGTCTTGATTACCTAATAACAATATAAACATACAAACAACATGAGAACAATGAAATAAAAACCCACAAAGTCAAAAACTGGTTGCACCCAACACCACCAAATACTTACAAATACAATTCTCGATACACCAACCAAGCTTGGATGGGTATAAAGAACCAGTTGAAAAGATTTGTGCTCATATGGAAGCATGCACGATTTCCGTCAACGAAGGTAGAGTAATGAACGTTGTTAGGAATTCTCCAATCATGAAAAAATGAAATAGTTTTTTTGATAACTTACCTGTGAATCAAATCTAACTAGTGGCTATGACATCACACTTCCAATTTGGCCGCATCCAAGCTTGGTTGGTGTGGGTTTCCCACCTGAAAATTGTATTTGTAAGTATTTGGTGGTGTTGGGTGCAACCAGTTTTTGACTTTGTGGGTTTTTATTTCATTGTTCTCATGTTGTTTGTATGTATAGTATATTGTTACTAGGTGATCAAGAAACTGAAATAAAGGTGTCGAAAATTATTGCTGATGTGTTGTATGCCTTGCAAGCTTTTTGCCCTGTCAGAGGGCTTCCACCTTCGCTGCCTACCAAACCCTCGCAAAACTTGTTTGATTTGTTTATCGATAAAAACCCGGCAGACTTTTGGCACAACATTTTAAAGTCTGAAAATTCCATGTCAGGGCCAACATGATTTTCGTAAATGTGTTTCAAATTTAACTCATTCACCGGAAAAAGGATTAATAAATTTGCATTGTTTCTAACCACTTGTTTAAGAATTCTCGTGTAAGACTGACTGCAATAAAAAACATCGGCGTTTGAATATCAGCCTTGAGCAAAGTAGCGCTCTATGTTTCGTTGTTTGTCCAAAAGACAGTCATCAAAAAGAATAAGGTTTCTAAATGTTGGGTCCAGATCTTTGGGTGGAATTAAATCTATTTGAGAACCGTGAAAAAATGCGACATCCCTTCCAATGTATCCTCAATTTCTGCAAATATAGACTGCAAAGCTTTGTATTTAGGCTGACATAAAGTTTTACTTTAAATAAATAACCGGTCATAGTCTAGCCATTTTTTGTTACGTCTAAAATTAAACAATAAGTTCGTTTTTCCACAATTTGCGGAGCCTATAATTAAACATCTAATATTTGAAAGTAGTGTAGGTTCTTTCTTAGGCACAAAAAGTCGTAATTTTTAATTTCCATTTTTTTTATCTACACATTTTTTTAATGTTTATAGAGATAATAAATCCATAAAGTCGTCATCCGTAAATTTGTTGTTGGCAACATCTGACTGCACGACACCAAAGTCTACATTGCAACATAATTTTACGTTGCTGGGAGAATCATACTGTAGTAATTTTCCCGATGACTTCAGTCAAGTTTAAGGCATTATAAGATGGCAAGTTAAACCATGGTTTGTCAATAACATTTTTGTTAAGTTTCCCTTTACTTTTGTGTACATCTTCGTACACCCAAGTTCTCAGAGAGATCGGTTTCTCACTGTCAGTTGCCTACTCGCAAGCGGAGTAACAAGTTGAAGCCGTGTGCATACAATTACGATAATTGAATTGAACATAGCCAATTATACTGGTTTCTGATCATCACAGTTGACCTCTATTTTTGTACAGATACACTTTTAAAGATTTTTCAACAGTTTTTGAGTTTCAGGGTCGCTAGGCAAAATTCAACCTTTATATTTCGATTTTTTGTTCGAAACTGGAGTCTCCTTCCCCTTTAACTCGTTAAACAGTATGGAAGGGGACAAGGAAAACTTCATACCATCGTTAATTTGGGTACCTTTCCTGTTTTTTAATTTCAGCAAGTTTTGTATGCAAGAGATTGGAGAGATTTGTTTGCCAGGATGGTTAAGTCATCTTGATATTTATCTATATTTCCTTTTTTAAATATAAAAAAAAATGGGGGGTGGATAATTCTACCGAGTAAAATGATTCGAAGCAATTCATTAAAGACCTAGTTTGTGAGAATAAGAGATGCAATGATCTGAGAAATAAAAGAAAACACGACTGCCATGGTTGCAACTCGAACCAGCAACAACCGCTTACTAAGTCGGGGATATTAATAGTATGCGGATGTCCTGGGCTCTTGTCCCTGTTGTAACAGTTGTGTTTTCTTTTTCTTTTAGATTGTTGCATCTTGAATTCTCACAAATCCAGTCTTTTAATGCACGCTGTTTTGTTTCATTCCTTACTCTGTCACCGTATGTTTTTTTTTTTGTTGTATATTCGTATATTTAAAAAAGATGTCTGTTAATAAGTTTGGACAATCGTTGAAAAGGACGAGAAAGGAAGGGATGAATAATTGGTGGGGGTCGGCCCGAGGGGACAGCCTGGATTAGGGTACGTGTTGACACCCAAAAGCAATTATGATGTGCAAAGTAAGTGTTTAACCAAATTAGAAGCAGCTATAGACTCTTAAGACACGGTAAATTATTCTCAGATCGATACTCTGGAAACAGAAATTCAGAAACTTAAAACCGACTTGCCTCCTGATGTTACTCATCTCAGCGATGAGTTAGCTTCCACCGTTTCTAGCATAAAAAAAATACGTTGTACTTAGATGAGTCTGACGGAATTTTTAAGCGAAGAAGAAGCAAATTAAGGAAATAGCTTTTCCCCGGCATGCTGCTGACACGGCATCGAAAGTGTACATTAACAGAAATTGCTTATTACAGGACGACCAGAAAGTATACTTCAGTGCAATGCACAAGCAAATTAGAAATCTAAGCGAACCTACCTTACCGAATGATGCTGTTAACAAGGTAGTCATTGACAGCAATTGAGGAGTTCCCTGGAAAAAGGGCACTAATGAAAAATCCATGTTTTGAGAAAAGGGCAAAAAACTGAGAACTAGTATTTAATGCTTAAACTTTGAAAGTTAGCATTTTCTGATGGGATATATATATTCATGTTCCTTTTTAAAACATAGTTTTGTAGCAGATATGTTCAGGAATATAGGACATTAGTGGAAAAATTGTCAGTGGCACTGGTGGCGGCCATGTTGAAAAGCAGCACCATCTCACGGCGATAAATTAAAAAAATTACTTGTAAAGCGCTTCTGTCGGTCGACTTCTTACCGTTTTTGCCTTATTCCGTAGACTGAGAGGTGCTCTATCAGATTTTTTAGGAGGCAGAAAAAGGGCACAAGTGACTTTATGCCCTTTTTCCAGGGAACTCCTCAATTTCTTGTTACAAGACGATCAGAAAGAATACTTCAATGCCGCTAACAAACCGATTAGAAACCTGAACGAACCTATTTTACCGTGTGACGCGGCTACGAATAAATTTGTGCATGAAAACATTTACATGCTGATCAGTTTCAGCATAAAAAGCCCTTTGGAAAAAGTGAGTGATTGGTTCGTTAATTCCGGTCCTCTCTCGATCTGTGTACGTATAAGTTCAGATTTAATTCATAAAGCAATTTTATACTGCAGCGATCCAAGTTTTGTGCTTGTTGCGAAATGTAAAATAGGTACGAGAGACCTTTACATTACTAAACTAGAGAACAAGCATTCGACAGCTACTGTTTTTGAAAATCCTTACGTAATAGAATAAAATTTGCCCATCGTGGTAGAATCATTCGAAGAGTTTCACCCAGGAGACGTTTATTCCAGTTAGATTTGCGCGTAAGTTTTCAATAGATGACTCATCTCATCCTATTTAAAACAGCTTCGTAATTACGTGCCTTTGAGAACGCGCTTATAAAAATAGTCAAAAGTGACCACACCAAATTTGGTCAAAATTTTTCACCCGTTCGTAATTGTATTTTATTCCCGGTCCCAAGTAGTTTACCATAGACCAGGGAAGACCCATGTTGCCAAAACTATCGAAATAACAAAGTTCTCCCGAAACGGTGGAATAAGCTACCCAGTGACTTCCGTCTCCATCATGGAAGTCTTCCAAGTTTACTAGTCCGTTTTCACCAGTACGCCTAAGTTTTAGGGGAAGCGTGTCTTTACTAAAAGTACCTCTAAGTTTTGGAATTTTCACTATTCTAGCCAATCCGTTTAAGTCAAAGTTTGTTAAAGGTTTATTAAAGTCTATTAAACCTTGGGTGGTCTTAGGTAAAGACCTCTGCCACGGAGCATTTTTTTTTTGCTTCTTTTTTTTGCTTAATTTTTTTTCAGCGGAACCTTCTACTTGCTTGTTATGCCGCACTAGTTCAGCCAGAATTTTTGCATCGTTGTGTATCTTTTTTACAGCAGATACCACCCCTGCAGTTCCGCCCACCAATCCTCCACTCCCAGCTAAAATCGGTCCTAGCAATGCCAACGGCAAAAAGCCGCCTTTCTTTTTTCGTGATCTTGTTTTCAGCGCCGTATTATCTTTTTTATTAGTATTGTTATTATTTAATAAACAACTTCGACTTTGCCTTTGTCAAACTTTAAGACTCATTTTCCTGTCTCCAATGAGCAGAGCGTGACAGGTGGTATTAGCCGGTATGGCGGCCCTAAACTTCAGTTTGACTTGTACGTCCCTGATTCCTGATTGAAGCCTCTCGGACTGTTTGGCACAATCCAACACCACGAGAGGATACGCTTTCTTGAACTGAAGCAAGTCGAAACTCAAGTCGTTGGTGTCGTAGCACAGCTGCCTAAATTGCTGCGCTTTCTGTACAAGCCTACGTACTCACCAGTGGCATAATTTGTGTTCAAATCGAGAAATGAATATCTTTCGGAATTTAGAGTCATGTGAGCATCTTGCAGATTGCAGTGTTCAAACACTGGATTTTTGACTAAGGAGTCCTGCCAGTTAGTTTGAAAAGCTAAAACTATCCACGTAGGTTTTGAGACTGCGGAAGTTGTCAGCACGCGCCAGGTGAAGCTGGTATTTGAGGGAGCACGCAGGTATTGTGATGCCAGTGCCTAAATTCTAAATCCACGGTCGCTCCGTGGTCGATAAGATTGTAGAGGTTAAGTTTCTGCTCGTCCCAGGCCGTGACATGTGGAATGAGCCAGCTGATGCTATTTAGAACGACTTCGCCATTGGCCGTGCCGCGGCTTTGAAGATGGCGTTCGTATCGCTCGCTCGCATGAAAGTGAGCACGTGTTTAGTTCCATAGATTAGCTTGTCGTAAGTTTCAAAAAATCCCATGATGTGTTTCAACGGGATGGCAAATGCAAAGCTTCCCTTCGGAGTTATTTCACTGATCATGGACGCGTACCGCTCTTTGAATCCCACGTTGTTGGTTAGTTCAACTGCGAATGAAGCTGCACTGTCCAGAGCCCAGCACTGGCTGAGCAAAGCTGGTTGCTCCACCGAACCATAAGTGAGCAGTTCCTTCATCAGAGTGCCGAACGAAGGATAATTTAACTCGTCGACTTGGTTATCACCAAGATGGTATTTGATATTAGAAAACAGGAACATGGGTGCATCATTAATCAACGCGGCTATGTCTGCGTCCACGTTAGCCGAGTCATCATCCTTCATTAATGTCCCTTTAATCAGGAGGCAACTGTTAGCAACGTGCAGAAATAAATCTTGATTTTCTACATGTATTCGTATTTCTGAATTTACGTTGTTGAGATTGATACCAACAATAGGATTGTATTCGTGGTACGTGTAAGACTCGGCCGCTAAATCGACCAAAGGTTCGTTGATTTTTAATTAATCTTCTACTACGCTCATTTTCTGGGTGTTGTTAGGAATTTGACGAAAGCTTTGTTTCTAGGCATCAAACCATTTGTTTTTTGTTATTATTAGATTTAAAATTAAGAAAGAGTCCTTTCCCTTTTTTTCCAAACCCGAGCATTTTTATCCTTTTTTAAAATTTAAACTTGTAGATCTCAAATGAAGATGCACCGTGAACATCTCACTGTTTAAATCCAACGGCTCGTTGGTCTGAGCCAAACTCTTATATTTTTGATTAATTTGGTAGTCACTGGGAGGTAAATTAAATTATGCAGGGACTCTATGATTTTGAAACTGGGAGACGAATTTGGATAAAAGGAGTTTAAAGTGGGCTGAGTATCGCTGTTTAGGTATGAATTGCCGATGATATCGATGTGTACGAAAATTATATTGACGCTCATAACGTCGACGGTATTTTGACTTTCACGACTTCTGACGTAGTTGCCAGAGTCAAACCCCAAGACTGGAGCCAAACTCTTGCCACCCGAAAAAGATATTCCGTAATTCGGATCGGTAATTATTAAGTTGGTTCTTAAAATGATTAGATTCGGAAGAATTGTAATGGCATCCTTGTTGTGACCATTCGCATCTATCGCTGATTTGAGAAATTTATTCAAATCCTTGATTTCGTAAGCACCTGGACTTACTAACACTTTCTGCCAGAAGGCACCAGCATCGGTTGTGTACTAGATTTTGTTATTTTTTGAGGTGATGTTGTGTATGCTGTTATAAGTGTCTAAATTAAGCAGAGCCAATTCGTAATTTTTTTGTGAGTCCAAATAGATGGGAGTGTTTAGATTAATTTTTAAGTTGGAGTCTTTGCCGGTGAGAATAAACGAACAGGAATCCATGTTGTCTTTTTTTTTAAAGAGATATACTTGGAACGAAAAAAGATAGTATTATAGTAAAAAAGAGCAACCGTAAAGAAATCAAGAAGAAATATTGCGTAAAATGTAAATTTCGACTTCTAACCAGTCGAAACCACCAGTTCCTACAACTTCACGAAATAACAGACCGGTGGAGATAGTGTTTTGCGATGTATGTGGTAAAAAAAAAGGGTACTTCATCAAATTGGGGAGGGACTCGTGAACAAAATCATAGATAACTTGCCCGTTAAAATGCATTTACCCGGGGATCAATACTGTGGTCCTGGAACTCAGCTGAATAAGTGACTGGCACGAGGAGATCCTGGATAGACGAAGCTTGCAAAGAACACGATATACCTTACGCCGAAAGCTCGGATTTAGAAGATTGACACGCCGCCGATGAAGTTCTCATTTCAAAAACTCAAAGAGTGAGAGAGGATGGAGAGAAAAACTAGCTGCTTCCGTCGTTCAGAAAATCATGAAAATAAAACTCAGGTTCAGAATGGAAAATAAAAAAAATTGACAACAAACTTCACAAACCAACGAGGAAAAATTTACCGAGACGGAAAGCAATTGTACTGGGCCTAAACGATCTATGGCAGGCTGACTTGGTTGAAATGATACCTACGCTAACTTAAATAAAGGGTTTACCTACCTGCTGACCTGCATTAACGTCATGTCCAAGTTCGCTTGGGCAATTCCTCTTAAATCAAAATTCGGTATAGACGTAATCGAAGCTTTCAAGAAGATACTCGCAGGAGCAACCCCTCCCCCTAAAAATTTACAAGTCAATTTAGGTAGTGAGTTCTACAATAAAGACTTCAAAGCGCTACTTTGGCGCAATAACATCAACATGTATTCTTCGTACTCTGAAACGAAAGCAAGCTTGGTAGAACGTTTCAATAGAATGCTCAAAAACTCGAATGTGGAAAAGATTCACCAGGCAGGGGAATTACAAGTGGATACACATTATCGACGAGTTGGTTTCGCATTACAACAACACGGTTCATTCCGCCACAAAATTGAAACCTAGGAAAGTAACCAGACATCACCAACCATTGCTGAGACAAAATAGTCCTAAACAACTGCTAAAGAAACCCAAATTTGCTGTAGGAAATAAAGTCAGGATATCTAAAGTAAAAAAAAGTTTTCGATTAAGGATATTTGCAAAATGTTACCAACAAAGTTTTCACGATTCGTAAAGTGCACAAAAACCCGACCAGTTACGTATCTTTTAATGGATGAGTTGGGTGAACAGCTGCTCCGAGGATTCTATGAACAGGAACTTCAAAAAACCCTAGTTCCCGATTTATTACTAGTGAAGCAAGTATTACATAAAAAGAAGGGAAAAGATGGGAAAATACTTTATTTCGTAAATGGAAAGACTACGATTCCAAATACAACAGCTGGATGGATAATGTAGATAGTTTAAGTTGAATTCATGGGCCCATAAGCAAAAGTACTGACTGCATCTTCGCAGACCCATCTCTTGTCATCGTAAGGACTGAAAGCCAACTAGTTGATGGTGACGGTTTTTAGTTCGTGCGCCTCAGAACGAATGTAAGATCCTCGAGTTCTTACAATGCTATTATTAAACAACACACTCTTGTACGTTTTGTGCATGACTTGTGCTGTTTTTTAATGCCTTTGCAAGCCATTTTGTTCTTCCCACACAACTGTAAAATGCTGTAGAGCTTAGACTTTAAACATACAAACTCTGAAATAGGGCAATCTGCGCTCTCGTCTTTCCCAATACTTTTTTGTTGATGTTGTAGTGTAGGAAATGGTCTCTGGGGTAGTACGATGTGTTGAACAACGACGCATCCTCTTCCATATCTTTATGAACATCGTCCGTTTCTATCGAATAACACAAACTATCAGTATCTAAAACTAGGAGTTTACATCTTCCCCGGTCCATACTTTTTTTATCATGTGGTCGTAGTAATACCGGTAGACTAATAATTTTGACTATTCCAAGACGCTAAAACCAACCACGATGGGCTTGTCCAAAATAATGTTTGCGAGAGTCTGTTTTTGTAAAAATTACGAAATCCTCGCTTAGAGAAGTGAAACTTGTGGTGCGTGGGTGAGATGCGTACTTGATAGCTTTCTCTTTTGTCGTTGCTATCAAGACGTTATTTGTCTTACGTTTGTTTTCAATCGTCTTCCCGAAAATCGAATTATTCACCAGTTTGTAGAAGTTTTTGTCGAAATCGGTAGTAGCAGTTTGCCGTTTCTCGTTATTAAACTCGATGTAAGGTTTCAGCCAAGGTGATTCCTTAAAACTAATTGCTGTGTGTATTTTCTTGAGAACCATGCCGAGAGAAAGGGAGTAGTTCAAATTACTATAGTGCATGACATACTTTGTCTTTGAGAAAAGGTTATTGGTTAGCTTTAGACATTTGCTGTACGTTAACCGCAAGTCCCCGAAATGTAATGGGAAGGTTCCAATCCGTAACTAACCAAACTCGTTGTTCTAAAGTTTTCAAAGACATCTGCTAAAAGCCCAATGTCCATCCACAAATACAGGTCATGGTAATCTCCAAACGTTTTGCATTTGCCTAAATCCCAAATCTTCATCGCGTGTTCGTAAGATTCGGAGCAGATCGCTCCTTTCAACAACGAGGTAAACGCTGACAGGGGAAGTAAACACTCCTCTTCAAAAACTTCCACTTTGTAAGGTATTCATACGGAAATACACCTTTTTGCCTAAGGCCTCGTACGAGTTCCATCGATTCACCTTCGAAAAGCTTGTCCGTAACGCTGAAGCGCTTTAAGTTCGAAGCTAAAGTTTCCAACGATGCCGTCATAAACGTTAGACTATCGATGAAAGCAAAACCGCCTAATTCCATGCTTTTGATTCTTTCCTTGTTCTTAGCAATGATCTTCACATTATGCAGAGCGTTCAAATCTTTAAACAAATTCAAAGCCTTCACAAAGAAATTACTGTCGTATTTTCGAAATTATACATAACAACCGCTATGTCTTTGTTCAAAGTGTAACAAAGGTACACTTGCTGTGCGCCGCACCTCTAAATTCACAGGTGACGTGGTCGTGGTCTCGTATTTTCGTAAACCCATTAAACTTTTCTTGGGGAGGGGTAAATGCACCGTGTTTGCAAAGATGGCACACCGCAGTTGTTTTGTACAGCAACTACTGCTCCTTGGTTAAACGTTTTATTCGTTCCTTGTGGGAATCCACGTAAGTCACGATCTTTTTCTGCTCCTCCAATATAGATTCGAAGAAAACCTTCACGCAGTCTACTCCTCTGTATAACTTTTTGGAAAATACTTCACCTTAATGTTCCACAATCACATAGGCAAAATTGCAAGCTTGGTGTATGTGGTTAATTCTGGTGTATGTATAATTTCCATCACAACTGGAGACTAGTTGAAATGCCGCTTCAAAGTCTACATAGGCAACGTACAACCTTTTGAGTTCGTTCTTGAAATTCTTAAACCGGATAACATCAGTGTTGGGCAACGAGGTCTTTTGAAATGGAACTCCCTCTCAAGAAGGTAGGTGGTCGTTTTCATACCTAAAACGATTTTGAAAACCGTGTAGACAATGTCTGCAAAAATATTTCAAGTTCCTGTTGGGGTTGAAACTTGCGATGAATTTGTTGAAATCGTTTATCGTCTCGTAATGTCCGTCGAGAAGAAACACGTCAACGTGATGCTTACTTTCAACTAAGGAACTCACGCAATAAACGCAAGGTTCGTCATCCTTGAGACCAAAAACAGACACCGAAATGTTGTTGGCTTTTTCTAACACTGCGATCTTAGATAAAGGAACGGGGTATTTATCCAACATACCGACAACTAACTTGCGCACACGAAGAAGGTAATGTTTCGTATCCCAATCATGTTGTGAAGATGGAACAGGGTCTATACTAGCCAATACGGACCACAGAAATTATCTATCAACCTCACTACGCACATTGACCAGTATATTGGGAGATCGTTTCAGCTTGTTGGGGAATGCTATGTAACCTTTTCCCGCAAAGGGTCTATAGAATCCAACACATAGTTTAGTGCACACGCTTTGCTTGACTATCCATCCACTTCCTTCTACGGCAAACTGACCAATACTATCTAGAATCTTGTTCGACATTTCCGAGAGAACCTCCTTGCCCCCCCCCCCCCCACTCTGACTAGGTTGGAGTTAAAATAGGCTGTAATAGTTTCCATATTATTCGCTTATTTGAAAAGAATGCTTAATCCAATTTGCGCTTTTAAGTTTACCATAAGACGTTGACACTGTTCTAAATGATTCCAATATTTATCCTTGTACCATTTCAACAAAATCAAGGGCTCGTAGTGCATTTCATCCGACGTAAAATACCACTTGAAAGTCAAGATGCAGCTGTTGGAAGCATCGCACACATGATCAAACCCTCCTAAATCTAAACTGAACCGAATCACCTCGAGTTGTGTATCTCCGGTCACCTCTGTCTTGTCTTTCAAATCCTGAATCATGTAGGACAAGGCTCAGTCGATTCTAGTATCCTCGATTATAGGCACGACTGGAGATCTGACCTTGTTGACTACAAGGTTGAAATTTGTGGGTATTTGAGACAATATTTCTTTCTTCAATAGAGGTTTGAGTGTAGGAAAAGACAATTTACGTCTCTTTTTTGAAGACTCTCCAATTTCCCTTGCAAGTTGCTTTACATTACCTCTACACTTGTACTGTTTATACGTAGGCTGATTAGAGTAAGTCACACCACAAGATTTACAGGTTACGTTACATTTTCCTTTGTGACGCCTTTCATGCCTCCGTTTAAATATATTGTTCTTGAACCTCTTTTCGCAGTATTGACACAAGAAAATCCCATTATCAGACATTGGAAGATCACGTTTTTCTTCTTCGTCAATCATCGTTGGTTCTTTTTTTTTATATTCGAATGTCGAAACCGTCTCTTCGTTCATTGGAAGAAAATTGGACGAATGTGAAATCCTGGTATGAACTACAGCTTGTTGCAAATTAGGAAATACTTCCAAGTTTTGCAGTAATATTTACCCCCAAATTTGATTTTTTTTCCGGTGTAATTATTTTTCCATTGCGTCGGTCATAGTGCACCAAAAATTCATCGTAGGAAGAAACGAGTCCTCCACAATCGAGACAAGTAAAGTTTACCACGCAAGGCTTCTGCAAATGAGTTTTCACCTCTTCCCACGAAAAAACTCAACCTTGCATTTCTTGAACTGGAACCTCGAAACCATGTCGTACTTGGCAGCCATGGCTTATATAAAGACCTATGGAAATTATTTGCGCCTTCTATACCCACCGCTCGCTAAATTAGTCCCAAGCCAACCCACACGCTAGAAAGTTACACGATCGTATCCCTCCTCACCACCGGGAAAAAAACACGTGCACTGATGAACAAACTAGCAACAACACTATTAAAAAACCTACAAACAATTACTCAAAAATAAGTGTGGTAAAAGACCCCATCCGCACCGACTTTACACGAGGGGTTGCTCGAAAAGGGCTGCTTTGCGTTTTTGTCCTTACTGCTCGAAAGGATGTCAGGCTTGATAATTTTAACTGTAGACACTACTAAAATTCAAACCCCAGAACTTTTTAAAGAAGCATCTGAAATATGGACTAATCTAAAAAAATAGATTTGCGCCATCAAATATTTTATGCTATTTATTGTTGCGCAGACAGCTTTATGATTTTTGTAAAAAATAATAACTGACTAGGAAAAATGGGTACACTTTTTGAGAATATCACCGATACGGATAAAACTATTGACAATGAAGAAAATACTTATATTTTACTTGGATTACCAATATCATACAATAATCTAGTAACAAAAGTTTCCATCTCCTCATTCACCCCCCCCCCTTGAATGGGATGGCATAGAGGGCAAATCTGGCTATAATGAGGTTAGTCTGTGCCACATTAGTTCAATTTAAATTCTTGCTTAACCGTTGGGGAGAATTAGTGAACACCGCTGTGTGCATTAGAAACCATTGAACTAAAGTAACAAGACTTGTACGCTCAAACAGATCTATGAAAATTTTAACAACAAACCCTCAGTAAAGTATTTTCCTGTAATAGGTGTTTTGCTCTTAAACCACCGCTAAGGCATTCATCGATTATGACCAACAGTCAAGATGCTATAGACTATATGACAGAAAACTGGAAGGTGATTTTTAGACGTAACGTCCAGTTTCAAAAGCACATGTTTGGGTCCCTCGTTTAAGCAATAATGACTTCAAACAATGTGGTCAAAAATTAAGCTGGGTCATCGTGGATTTGTCTTATAACCCCGAATGTTGAAAATCAGGTCGACCAGTTCCAAGAATTCCTGATCAAGAAATTCAAGTGCCTGCGACTTAGACCAGAAGTCCTCAACCAGTGACAAGTCAACCTCCACTATGGCATCCAATGCCACAACTAGCAAGAAGTTGTGCTCTAAAAAGAAGGGATAATAATCCAAAGGGTCAACCACAAGACTTTGCCAGAGGAGATACAACTCTACAAGCCGTTTTTCTCCAAGCTTCGCTGGCTAATCAAGATGATGACCCTGAAATATGAAATAAATGAAGATGATGACGACTACATTCTAGCTCTCTACGCTATTTACAATGAGCATCAAACCATCAGCAAAGCAATGTCAAATGAAGATGCCAATCAATACAGTATAACCTCGTTAATAAGAACTCGGATAAGAAGAATTCCCGCTTAATAAGAACTTTTTTCAAGATTTTGGTTGGTCAGCTACTCAGTCAGCACTAAATATATACGGCTATAACGAACTCTGTTAATACGAAAGTACGGATAAGACGAACAAATATTTACAATTCTAGCTTATTTTTACGAATTTGCTGTTCGTAACGGTTTCTTTTTCCACCCCCTTGAATTTCGTTTCGTTTCACGCAAAACATCAATCGCTAGGTGACTCCATTTTGGGAAGTGATAAGAGTTTTGTCCGTTTGCGTAAACGCGAAGGTCAAGGACGAATGAAAAGAAAATACCGTGTACCGGTAGGCTACATTTTTTTAAAGTTGCAGTCCAATTTCTCTCGTCCGTTTAATAAGAACTACGGTTAATAAGAACATTTTTAGCAGTCCCCTTAAAGTTCGTATTAAAGAGGTTTTACTGTAGTGCATTGCTATGAGTGATGAATATGGTTCCTTATTAGCAAGCAGAACATGGGAAACCTAAATGAGCAGAAAGTGGGTGATACGAATCAGGAGGCTGCATCTGGAGAAGTGGTATGCTACAAGATGGTAGCAAAAGGTTTTTCTCAAAAATATGGAAGGGATTATTTTGAGACATATTCGCCAATTGTGGGTTTACCTACCATCCGACTGCTCATAACTGTTGCAGTCCAGTTAGGTTACTCTATAGATCAACACGACATCCAGACCGCATACCAGAAGGCGAAAATATCTATACAATTCAACCAACAGACTTCGTCGTCATCGGGGAAGAGGAAAACGTTTGTGTGTTTCTTCGTTCACCGTGCAGGCTTTTTACAACTAAAAAGCCTATAGGGCGAATGAATGAACACTCTTCGCACCATTTCGGGCTTGAATACTATCCGCTTTCAAGCAAAACAGATTTTAGCACAAAGATGTCGTCAAAACATAAAATACACTGGCTGTAACCAATCAAAACAAGCACACCATTATGTTAAATTCAAAATAAAAAAGTTTAAGTTATGAAAAAGGACTGACGTTTGGCTTGCAGCCGACAACTGGCGACTCGGCCTTCCTCTGCAGATTGCAGAGAGGAGGCATGAGATGGAGAAATATGCCAGTTTATATTCTGTAGTTTCCTAGTGGGGAGAATTTTTTTACATAATTTATGCAAAACTGGAATGTGTTCAGAAAGTTGTTCTCATATTATGTTATTGTGGCAAAATGCAACTACTTTCCAAGTTGATCCTAGATCTGTATTGTTTCTTGCAGAATGACATTTTTGTGTTTTACAAATATGGGGTGTTCTCTGTTGCCATTTGTTGCTGGACCACGGTATTAGAATTTTAATTGTATTTAAGATTAAATTTTGTTGGAGTACACTCTTTTGTTTAAAATCTAGTTCGTCATTCCAATGCAACTGAAAATGTTAGCAAGCTTACTTCACCACAAGGAATTACCATTGTTTAGTCTACAAACCAAAACGTCATGCCTCACTATGCCAAGAAAAACAACCAATCATAAACAATATTTGAAAACAAAGAATAACGTTGTTTGTCAGATTTCATGCATGGAGTGCTCTTGCACAGCATCATTCAATGGTCTGACGAAAAAGATTTTAAACAAACGACTAGCTCCCACAAATCTAATTTTAAATACAGTAAAAAAATGACTTCCTTCTTTCAGCATCGAATAGTGTCAGAGCACATCCCAGATTTGGAAAACACACAAATTTTATTCCACGAGAAACAATACAGATCTAGGATTAACTTGAAAAGTATTTGTGTTTAAACCCCCCTCCCATCCACAATCACGTAATTCTAGAAATGGGCAATTTTCTTAGAGTCTTGCAAAAATCACGTAAACACAATTTTTCCTGTTAGGGAACTGCATTATATAAATTGTCATCCTTCTCCACCTCATTACCTCCTCTCTGCAATCTGCAGAGTAAGGTCAGAACTCCTGTGGTCGGTTACAACCCAAACTTCGGTCCTTTAAAAAAACTTTGGCAGCATTCAATATGGTCTATACATCGGTCGAATTAACATACTAATTTTCATAATTTCCCTTGATCATGTGAGCACGCAGTGTTGTCAAATAAGTTCTCGTCACCCCTACATGAGCACATCTCTGTACAAGGAAGCTTGTTGCAGTTGTATTATGAAGGAGGGGTGCACCAGCCCTTCAGACTAAATCACTCTTCAACTCATAAAGGTCTTGCACAGCACTAGACTCCCACGATAATGGGCTCAAATTTCCATTATCATGCATTATCATCCAAATTGCCCATCCACAAAAGATCAGTTAAGGTTATTGGTGGTGGTGGTCAGGATGCTGTGGACTATCTTACGCCCAAACATTGCTTGGTGATTAGCACGAGTAACAGCTGGATGGTGAGATTACCTGACTGGGGCAAGATGTTATCCAGACTTTTTTTCCTGGTGAAGAGCTACAGACTTACCTCCCCACCACATGGTGAACCCCATGAACAGCCACCATCTTACCTCCCCAAATGAGTCTCTCATTTTGTTTCGCAATACCTACACCTGATAAACGAATGATTCTAGCATTTGGAAAATGTTGGAAGGCTATTTCGGATTGATCCATTATGCCAAGAGTAGCTGTTTCATTCCTAGCTGTGTAGAAAGTATTTCGCCATGTTATCTATCTTTTTCCGTCAGATGACCCCGCCATACCAACACCGGAAGTGGTGTGAAGTCCTGGAAGTGCTGCAGCCTTATAGGTACTTAGTGTGCCCTTAGATGGCTCAGCCGTTTGATTTGCCAGTACCCACTATAATACTGGAATGTTCTTGAAGCATTAGATATTGTAGAAAAACAATGCCATTACATTGTTTTGTCAGTACGAACTATAATGCTAGAACCTATTGGATGCATTTGATATCGTCGAAAAACAAACAACAATACATCCGTATCTGCAAAATGGATACTGTGGAAAATTATTTTAGTGTCTGCTTCTGCCTAGATGGTTTCAAGACCCGACACTTTAATATGGCTTGCGACTTGATTTTTGTGACTGCTTATTGTTCTTGACTGAATGATCCATGACCTTCTCCCTTCTCTGCCTGTTGGAGAAACAGAGCAATTGCTCTGCAATTGCTAGCCATTCGGGCTTTTCGTGTCTTGAAATCATACAGGAGGAATCAGACACTATGCCATACACTTTGCCGAGGAAGCAGTGTGCATATTGATAACATAGTTATGTCCGTGACTTGGGGACGGTTCGGGTTGCCAGTTCGAATCTGGGTCTGGCCACTCCGACGAAACGTAGGTGGTTTAATGTGCACATTATTTTTGGTGTATGATTTTTGCTACCTGGATTGTTATCCTCTTTCCTTTATATAATTGACAGCGATTTGTTTAATCCTTCATTGAGCCTTTGTATTTATTTCTAAACCTTCACCGTTGTCTTTGGTCACAAGCATTTCGTTGGAATGCTGTGACTTTAATAACGTGTTTAGTGAGTCTTTGTTATGGCATTAGAAGAGAGGGTATATCAATAAAGGCGTTATTTCAATGAATTGAGGACGGATCGGACTGCTAGTTTGAATCTCGTTCATGCCATTTGATGAAATCTTCGTGCATAAGGGTGGCTTACTGAACTAGGTTGTGTCTGTGTATATTGTTTTCGGTGCTTGGCTTGTTTTCCTCTTTGCTTTAGACAAGCTACAACTATTTTTGTACATTTGTTTAAGCATGCAACCTTATTCCAAATGCTATTCCTATCAAATTTAATTAAAATTCGTTCATGTGTTTAGACATAACTGCAGAGCAGACAGAGAAAAGGTGAAATCGCCCAGATACAGAAATATTTTTGCTAACATTTTGCTTAATTTTCCAGTAGTGTTAAGTAACGTCGTCTCTTACATGTTCGTTATCCTAGTGATGATACATGACAATAAATTTTTTTACAGTTTTGTAGCGATGTCTTTTACCCGAGCCGCAGGAATATGACACGTGCAGACGCCATTCATTAAGTTAGCTAATGTGTTTAAAACTAAAAACTGTTTAAAAACAATTGCATTCAGCATCAAGGTTGCACGTGGACTAAACACTGCAGCAACACTGTGGTGTCGAAACCGTACAGGAAAACGTATTCTTGTTACTTTCCAATTTTGACTTTGTCATAAACATAAATCGAGTTCGTTTTTGTTTTCTGATTATATTTAAAGCAGAAACACGTAAAGTATGCATAATGGTATAACAGACTATTTTTATGAGGGTTTTGGGAAAGTCACCTGTGGAAAAGATCTATACCAATATTCAATAATACTCATGGATTTTACTAGGTTTTATAATACACATATTGGAAAAAGCTACTAAAATGTTTAAAGAAGATATCGTTTGTTAGGAAATGTTGCAGTATTAAATATTAATTAACAAAATTGACGTTAAAGCGTAAAGGAGTAAATGTCTTACCTTAGAAGGAACACGGACAAGCTGTGACAGTAAGTATTTACATGAAAAATTTTGTCTCATTTTTGTTAAATGAAATGGGTGTAATGGGTGTGCTGAAAACCCATTTGATCATGCCACTAGGTGAAATGGCAACTTTATGGGCTAGTAGATTAATGACAACACTTGTCTTAGGACAGACTTGGAGTGAGGCACGGACGGTGTCAAGTAGATGTCAGCTGTATTGTTTGAATACACCATGATTAACGGTGTAGATAAACTCTGGATGTAATGACGCATTAGCACCATCTGTTATGAAGACATTTAGCCGATAGAGTCATGACTTACTGAGATGGTATGATGTGATTGATTAGTTTATCTTTCAGCCTGGAGTTTTCGAAGTCTTCAAGATCGAATCTGGTTCATATGAGGGGTTTTGTTTAGATGATGGGGACTTTACCAAAAGCTGGTTTACTGTTTTTCTGTGCTGAATAAGATTACTGTGCCTTCTAGAGGTTGATGTCAGACATAGGGGGGGGATGAGGCTTAATGGCGCGTCGACAGCTTGGTCATTAGCGCCAACCTCAGTCACAGTGCAGTGGTCCGGGTTGCCACTGCACCACACATTACAGAGATATTATGCAAACCCCTAACCTAAATCTTGTCATACATCTTGTCATAGGGTAGGCAATGCATCGCTTGATGCATTGTTTGGTGGTGCCAATGTAAGATTAATAGCAGAATCTTGTAAACCACATTTTTTGTGTCAAAAATTATGTTTGAGGATGAGTGGTTTTGCATTATTTGTCTAATAGATGTTAACTATTTTGTGCAGAGGAATATTCAAGGATCTTGGAAAAGGTGGGACAGCGTTTGCTGACACACTGGCCAAAAGTTAGGATCTTCTCTGTGAGTAACACGATTGCATACCTTCAAAGATCTTTGAAATGTAACTTACTGAGACAGAATCTAACACATAAGACACACTGTCTGAATCCGTTTACCCTCAAACAACATATCTAAAAAGTGTTGCACAATATCCTACGTGCTAACTACAACAATCCTGTATGGATCAAACCCCCCCCCCCCCAACAAACCACCCAGCAACTCAACGGTATGAATGCATAAGCCATAGGTCTGAAGTACCAAACCAGCATGTCACAATTAGTTCAATTTTGTGCCTCATTGGCAGTATAAAGCTGACAGTTTCTCACACTACCCTAACCCTAATGGTAGAGAATTTGCTGGTATCCTTTATCCAGTCTTCGATCAGATCAAATTCTTCGAGCAGCTAAGATGAGTTTTACCACTGGTCAGCCACCATGATGAATCCCCAGAGGTATCTTAGGGCACGCACTTGCCGCAAGGCGTGCTCGTATACTCATATCACTAATAATGTCCCTAGTAATGTCTCTAGTAATGTCTACCTTTCAATATAGAGCAAATACGGGTTGAGCAGCTGATGTCGAAATTATAGTGCTGCGGAACTTCGCTATGTGCAGAGGCGTACGGTAGGGGCAAGCCCCCCCTCCCCAAGGTAAGTCTGGCGCCCCTATGGTTAAAAATCCAAACTTATTTTTAGTGATTTTTTTGTATGACAATACATGTCATAGGGGGTATTTCAAATTGTCATCTAGGCCCAAAATTTACAATCTGGAAAGTCGAAAAAAAAATACTTCTGAAGATGCTGAAAATTGAGAGAAATTCTCTTTTGCCTTTCTATCCGTATTGTAGCTCCCTCTTAATACCGTGCGGTTATGAGCACTTATCACATGTTACTTTTTCTCTTATTTAGGTAGCGTACAATGCCCTTCTTCAATGTTGTGTGATATTATAACTGTTTGTTAATAATGTTCTACAATTCTTCGACCGAAGCCCTTCTGTTTACCATCTGTGTTGTTGTATCTATGTTTGCTATCCCTGTACTGAGGTTCTCCTCATTTGTTACAAGTCGGATGCTCCGTACTTCATTGGAATGTTTGTATTGTCCCATCCCTATATTGTCACGTCGGTCTCCCTGTACAAGCTTAACTCCTCTTCTCTGTACCCTTCTTCTCCCTTCTCTACTCCTTCTTAGTTCGAGTTGCCTGAACTTATGAATTGCAGGCTTGATGCCGATATCTTGATAGGAGAGGAGAGCTAAGCCTCCTTTCAACCGAGTTCGGTAATCATACACACCTCTGGGTATAACTGTGCATCTCTACATGTTTCCTGCAACGGTGGAGTTTTCAGGGTATGTTGATACTGTTTTTCACAGTAAAATATACCCAAATTTTAGCTCATCTACCCGACCCGTGTTAGACATAGCCGTTAAAAGGGAGGAGAAGGAACACGGATACAACGAGCCGTTTGTGCAGTGGACCGTTTTTATCCCATCCTGAAATAAAACCGTTGGACCTTATGAATCCTCTCTGAGTCATTTACATCCGTGGACCATAATAATACAAGGTGTTCTAAAAAAAAACGCTACACGTCGATATCGAATTTTTTTAATTCCACAACCATTCCCCGTCACTACAACCCTTATCCCTGACCTCAGTAAAGAAATCGTGAAAGTTATTCCTGACTTCAGGAAAGAAAGCTTTTATTTGCTTGATCAAATAAGAACGCAAAAGGTAACAAAAGTATGTGACAACCCTGGTTGGTGGGGGGGGGGGACAAACAATAAAAGCCCATAATTAGATTTCAAGTAAGAAGGGGAAAAAATTTATTTGGCTATTAAGCAAAATAGCTAAAGTAAAGTCTTTTACGGTATGTGGATTTCAAATAAAAACGCAAAAGGATGTGCCAACCCTGGTTGGTGGGGGGGGGGGGGGGG
>JAHWFP010191252.1:80214-93870 GCA_023313725.1 Lithobius niger
TTTTTTAATTTAAAATAGAAAGAAACAATAAAGCATTTATTTGGCCTTCAAATAAAATAGCTAAAGTAAATGCATTTACAGTATTTGGATTTCAAACAACAAATCGCAAAAGGAACGCATTCACGCCTTAAACGAAGATGATCCGGGTTCGACACATTCAGTTCTGAGAAATTCCTAGATATCAAATAATAATAAAGCAAAAGAAAAAGCGCATGTGGAACCGATGGGGGGGGGGGGGGTTGATGAAGACTTTGACATGGTCCCCCGTCCCATTGCCGGGCCAGATAGGCTAACCTTTAGAAGGCTGACGTTTGACATTTTGTTTCAAACCATCATTAAGGTTTAGAGACAAAGAAAGATGTTCCAGGTGATGAATCACGAACGAAGGTGCTCGAACTGTCCTCGAGCAACGATACATTTACCACATCTGAGCATATTCTCCTGCATAAGTCAGGTGTAAATGTCTCAAATGCAGCAGTAATTAGAACCTGCAGTGTTGCAATATCCTGGGCTGGTTGAATGTACACCAAATCCCGTACTATTCCCCACACAGTAAAGTCCATAAGCGTCAAATCGCACAAAAGCGCGGGCCATTCCATCGCACCTCTTCTACCAATCCTGCTGTTGGGAAATTGGTCATCAAGAAGGTCTCACACCTGTGTTGCATAGTGCGGTGATGCACCATCTTGTTGGAAAATAATATCTGCGGGACACTTTTCCCGTACAGGTGGCTGAATGTAGATACACACTAGTGAGTCTCGCCAAGTTAGGCAACAAACATCACATTAATTCAATTGTCGAGGTACTAAACCATTGTAGCGCAAGGCCATTGCGTCAGTGTCTTATATCTTGAAGCATAGTTGGACACATTTCAGGTACTTGGGGGAAAATAATAATGCGGTACAAAAGCTTAAATTGTGTTGAAATCGTGAACAATTAGCCACCTCACAAAAATTAACTCGTGTAGGAATGCCAGCTAAGCTGCTTTCAATGCAACATCTGACCCTCAATAACGTTGTAAATGTGTTACTAGTTACTAGCTAGCTCCGCTCATCCCCATGTTAAATCCCATAGGGTGATTTATTCATCGATACCGAGATAACGGGAAGGCTTTCAGCTATGAAATTGGGCGAATGGGTGCAGTACTATACGAACTGTGTACCTTTCATGGTTTGGAGCTTGAGGGCGTAACGGGAATGGCGTGGAAGGGCGCGTAAGTACGAAAATATTGTTATAACCATTGTTAGTATTGTCGGCATCGTCTCTCATTGGACGGCCAAAGTTCGGATAATGAGAACGTGTATACTGACGTGCGTGCCTAGACACACCTTGTGTATAACGGTAAATCTAAACAACGTTGCAAAAAAAATTGTATTCACGTCTAATTCACGAAAAATAAACCAACTGTAATAACAAAGTCAAAAACTGAAATAAACCAACTGTAATAAAGTCAAAAACTGAAATAAACCAACTGTAATAAAGTCAAAAACTGGTAAAGAGGCCACCAAGTTGAGAGTTGTTCGGCCCTTCAAAGGAGTGATATCAACACACCAAAACATTCGCCAAGTTAATCGCACCGCTTAATAGTTCGAAGGCTAAATGAAAACTAGAACATTGCTACTTTCGGTAGGAATGCCAAGTTTTCATTTAACGTCCAAAGTATTATAGGCCCCTTTTACCCTTTACAAAAAGAACGAGTGGTTGGCTGTCGAACAAAGCTAATACAAAAAAAAAAAACCTGTATCGAATGATACGTATCAGGATGCACCTAACTACTGTCACGTCCAAGTGTACGGACCAACCAGTACTACAGTATACTACACATCACACAATATTGCATGCCCTGCGGACATCAGGTCACATGACTCACAACTTTGCGTGCAACGGCAGTACAGCTGAAGGGCAACATAATTATAGCATTAACCAAAGTTACTAAATCGGTAATTAAACTAAGCCAATTACAGTAAATACAGTACTGTAAACTGGGAACTCCTGTCGGATAACGTTACTGGGCCTGTTGTGCAGCAAGTGGTGTGGCGATTAGATGTGAATACTGAATAGTTGGTAATTCAGTATGTACATTGGGCGCAGGGCTGTAACCACCACCCCCGCAGTCCCCGCACGTGCAGCGGTTTTGCCTACTGGGCTGAAAAGCACGAAACGCAATGAGGCCTTTATAGTGGACTATAGCGTTGATTTTTTATTACAAATTCGTGCTAAGTTCAGTTTCAGAGAACCACGTAGCGTAGAAATGTTAAACTTTCAAATGAAAGAGCATTCTTTCTATTTCCTGTAGGCCTAAGCGACGTGAAAATGACCTGTTTATGTATAAAGCTTACAGTTTGGAAGCAGTTAATGATTACGTTTAAAATTTGTTTGACAGCTAACAACAAAATTGTAAGCCCAACACGATAAGATGGTTACATTATTTCGAAACGTCATATCAGCTTCAGGAGCAGTGCTAAATCGTCGAACACGTAGTCGCAAAATAAATTGCACTGATTGTTAATTTAAAAAAAGTTGTAAACAAATTAAACTAGTTATGTTAAAAAAAACAAGCTTAACGGTAATTAAAAAAGAAATACAATTTCAATAGCAACGAAGCGCCATCCTCTAATTCACAGTCGTGAAGCATAGATCTTTTTCCTAGTACACGTTTGGTTACATTACGCTCGACACAAAAAAGTGTGTTTAAAATAAAATTCAGTTTAACAGGGATTTGCTTTAATTTTTTTTAAATTTGAAATTCCACTTGTAATTTTACTTGCAATTGTTTATGTGGGTAATGTATTTTTTTTAATTGGGACGAATGGGATTTTGTTTTCTTTATTTTTTGTGGAGCTCGGGGGGGGGGATGGGGAGGCTCTCTTCATTTTAATTCTAGTGGAGGGGTATATAAAATTTCCTGGGTACTGCCCTGATTGAATAAGAGACCGCAGCAGCTACGTTGTACTGCCGCCGTACAAGTGGCTTCCCCTCATTATCCAGGGTTGCCACATGCGTTTTTCCTTTTGCGTTGTTATTTGGAATCCAAATACTGTAAAAGCCTTTATTTTAGCTATTTTGCTTGATGGCCAATTAAATGTTTTATTTTCTTATTACTTGAAGTCTAATTATGGGCTTTCATTGTTTGTTTTGCCCCCCCCCCCCCACCAACCAGGGCTGTTACATGCTTTTGTTACCTTTTGTGTTCTTATTTGAAACGCAAATAAAAGGGTTATAGTGACGGGGAATGGTTGTTGGACTTAGAAAAATTCTACTTGTAGCGTTTTTTTTTAAACACCCTGTATAATACTCTAGTTTCCAAGTAGGGTGGGGACCCAGAAGGATCACAGATGTGGCCACTGGCACTGGTCCTAATTTAAAAATGGTAAGGAGGCATCACTGATAGGAGTGTGTAAGGGAACGGGAGAAATCACTTTTAGTAGTCGCCGAGACCACAGCTTCGGGGAGAAAGTTCCATGGGGCCACAGCACGATTTGTAAAAAAAAAAATGCTTGTGACAGTCGAGATGGCATCCCGACACCCTCAATTTCAAGGAGTGGCCACAAGTACCAACTACATCACATCGATCGAAAACAGGGATCCTCAGGCAACATGCCATGGATGATCCGATATGTAAGAATTAGGTCAGCCTTAAGGCGTCTAAGTTCCCGAAACCAAGCATACTCAATCGTTGCCCTGAAAAAAAAACGGTGAAGTCCACAGAAAGAGTGTGTAAACCTGCGCTGCACGGATTCAAGCCAGTCAATATCACCAAGCAGATATGGCGACCACACCGGGCTGGCATACTCCAGAAGAGGCCTAACATATACCTTAAATGCCCACACATTCTGTCATGGCTCAAAAAACACCGCAAACAATTGAAAACCTTCCAAAGGTATATTTGGTTATAATACCACAGTTAATTGATCGCCTCAAGTCGAAATTCAGATGAATTCCAAGATTGCAAATGTATGAAACCGAATTTGGAGGCAGTATAACATAGCTAGGTCATAGCCGCCAATGATCCACAGAGGACCTCAACTATATTCTTGTGCGGGCTGGGGCAGTGATGCCTCTTTCAGAAGAGGCCGTAGAAACAAAACACACTGTGCCACCGGAGCGTCAAGTGAATACTGGAGTTATTCACCGTTAGTCCACTCCAGAAGCCATCAAGGTTAGGTGTCCTGACACTTATGGCAGCAACTGCAGAAATTGACCCCTTGGACCCCTATCCACTCATTGTGACTTGTGATAGAGAGGAAGAAACCATTCATACACAGATCATCACATCATGCAAGCGTGGGACCCAGCACCAATTGACCACTGCAGAGGTAACCATCATCATCACCCTGGTTACTATAAAGAAAATCCTCTTTTGACCAAAACTGAGACAAACAAAAACAGTTTCCAATATGTGAGTGGGTGAGAATAATTTAATCCAGTTGTCTCGGACTAGGCAAAAACTCACACAAACATGAAAAAGCAACAGTATTTGAAATACTGTTGCTTTTAGTCTTCTGTACAGCCGTACCAGCTGAGAAGACTATTACAACGACTTTGTCCCTCCGTCAGTCCGTCCGTCGCTTTATTTAACTTCGCAACGGTACCAGAAATTGACGACCACTGTTTACAACGTTCGATTCAGTGTCAAAAGTTAATGAAATAACATGGCAAATTAAAACATCGTTGCCTCCTTATAGCTAATAGACTTCTTCGACGTAACTAAATTAAATAATAACATTTCATCGTCGAATTGAAATCCTAAAGATTTGTGTTAACGTAGCCGTAAAAACAAAAACATTTTAGCTTCGTTTAAAACAGTCTTGTCGCATTGTTGCATGAATGAATAGGCTTAACGATCAAACCAAATTCTCCATTAGGCCTATCTGCTACTTGCGAAACCAAAACTGCCGTTAAAAAAATTAGGCCTTAAAAATGAAAATTAGATCTAAAATCACGTTACCATGGCAACGTCAATAGTTGCTACGAGTCGCTGCTGCAGCGTTTCTCCTGTCCCTTCCCTACTACCACTGATCTATATTACGCTACGTTGCGCATTACGTTGTAACACTGTAACTGTGTGCGCGGAGGCATACCGTGTAGCAAAAATGAATAGGCTTACTGTATACAATCCAAATCGCCGTTAGTTGCTACTTACGAAATTAAAGTTGTAAATTAGGCCTAAACGCTGACAATTATGCCTAAAACGTAAAATATGCTTAAAAGCTATCACATTTGTAACGGGCAATTCTGATGTTACTGTTTTTAGATTATATAATAGAGATAGCTGTTGTAGTGCATATAGAGGTGTGCACCTCAACATTGGAAGTGGACGAACTGTACAGAAGACCAATGCGACTAGATAGTCGCTGTAGCCCCTTGCTTCATGTTCGTGTGAGTTCTTGCCCAGTTCGAGGGCAACAGGATAAATTATGAGACGTACAAGCATTGGAAGGTTTTTTCAACATGCTTAGCAAAGGAGAAAGGCTGACTCCAGGTGGTGTTTGAAGAAGCCATTCCCAATGCAATAGTGGCGACTCTGCGCCAGATAAGTGATTGGGTCCGCAAGAATGCTGAATGGAAACGCAGGCTGAAGAGAACCATGTCACCGAAGCTCTCAAGTAACATTCCACAATGCCAGAAGGGTGAGGGTCATCTGGGGGAGGCTCATAGCAAACTTTACAAGAGTGGGTCCTTCCAACCAACTGATCTGCCTTGTGACCTTTGTGGCCAACACGGAGGATGTGGGTTCTTGCATAAGATGTTTGAAATGTCTAAAAGAGGAGATCATCGCTACTGGATATCCACTAATAGAGGTACAAATATGTGTCTGGATCCTCCGCGATGTATAACATCCCACATTAACAGTAACCAAACAGACTTTTCTTCGCTCTGGACAACCCCTGGATTTGGCTCTGGTACAGGCTGAGTTGATCTACAGCCTAAGTTTTTGTGATCAAGACCCCTATAATCTTCAACTTGTTGGTCAAGCCCACTTGTTGCCAGTGCCCGTCCGTCATCGCCTGTCCGTCATCGAGAGAAGTATAACCTACCTAATGCATCTTGGACCAGGTCACCTCCAGAACACAAAACAACTAGAACTTTTCATAATTCAAATTATAGACAGGCTATGTCCTAGTGTCACCATGCCCATGACATGGAATCAGCCCCTATAGAACACAATCACCAACAGCGTAGGCCATTTCTACATTGTATTGCAGATAGCCAACTTGTGTGTATTGTAAAAGTTTCGTCCATACCGTCAGAGAATGTGACCGGGTCAAGGCTGTTGACCTTCCTAATAGCCCATATTGTTTGGCCTGCTTCGGTTTTGGACATTTATCTAGCTCGTGCTCGAACGCTGTGTCCAGGACCGCAAGAAACCAAATAACAAAGAAGGCCAAATAACAAACTTGGAGATACGGTCGATGACCACACTCACCGAGGCCCGAGTAATAATGCAATGATTATAAGAGTTCAACAACTAATCTTGTAATCAACAATTAGCCAACCATTACCAAGTAGCAATCTTGTGTCAACAGTATGCTGCTTATGCTTTAGGCCCACACCATAATGAACAGTCACCAACACCAGCAATGCAAAGACTATCGTAATAAAACCTAAAGTTTAGAAAGGTGGCAGTTGCCGGGGTTCCTCTAAAGGGAGGCAGATGTTCACTCACTATTCCGAAGTGACCCTGTCGTCGTGAACCACTGCAACAAGCAGATTGCTGGGGCAAAAACTTCATATAGGCACGGGAGGCTCCAGATGGACATCTTTAGCATTTTGCTATGGAGGCAGAGGTCAAAGCGCTTAAAGATATGTGGGTTAGGGATGTTCCTGATCGCACGCCAACGCAGATAAGTTGAGAGCTCGAATTAAATATTTGTGTGCAAGTACAACAAAGATGGGTCTGTAAAGAAATACAAGGCTCGCCTTGTTGCCTGTGGATGTTTAATTTGGACCCATATGTTTTCAACTGGGAGGCATCTAGGAGGCAGTTTTTAGGCTAAACAAACGTATTTTTGATGTAGATAGGTATAAGGTTCATTTCAACACTCAGTAGCCCCTGCCAGCTTGATGGAAGCGCATGTTGCTATGACCCATATGTCAAGGATTGATGTCACGTCAGTACTGAAGGCCTATTTTGTTCGTGCCGAGCATGCTCACAGGGCATGCTGTGTGATTGTGGCTGTGTGATTGTGACGTCGTAAGCAACTACGATACCATGTGCTATGAGTATGCTATCAGCACGGCAACAATGATGAAAGAACACGGCTGTAACAATCAACGAGTCGTTGTTATTTGAACGATGTTGTTTGTCCTCCTATAAATGGACGTGTAAAAGTAATCTCGTGACTTAGCAGCAAAGCGATAGCACTTGATGGCACCCCATTTGAGCAGTTACACTGCAACCTTGGAGCAAGACCTTAGTTCTTTGCAACAGGGGGCTAGTAACTCTCACAGTCGCAACGGGTCGTCACAGGAGGGTTACTAGTGCAAATAGCACTCACCGCTTGACCAAGGACCGTAGAGGCACAGACAATATGACTCTTGTAATCGTAGTTTAAGCTGGCCCGAGTGGATTTCAAACATTGCACTGTGGCAAACTGTCAAAACAATTCCTGTTATTTTTACAAATGCATATGGTCAACGTTAGCTAACACAATTTACCTGCAGGAAATTCGCTCTCCCTCGTTTGCTGGCCAGTTTTAAGCTGCATGGTCGCAACGTACGGTTGTTCATTGGGATGCACAACTTTTTTTACACACACCAAATTTTTATGAAACTAGAACAAGAAGGCCACTGTCGCGGGCGCAGCTAACCATATATCGCCCTAGGTTGTAGTGTGACTTATCTGGTGTTGGAATGCCCAAACTCCGGTTTCATAAATGTTTTGTGCGCGTAAAAAAAGTTGTTTTGTGTCTCGATGAGCCACTCACTGTACGTTGCGATCACGCAGCTTAAAAAAAGGCCGGTAAACAATACAGGTTATTATTACTAAATTTGCTTTTTTAGGATAAATATTTTGATTTTGGACACCGCTTGCGATTTTGCTTTTAAGTGCTTTAATTTTTTTAAGTACTTTTTAATTAATGAGTTTTTTTGGGGGAGGGGGGCGTTAATCACCAATAAAGGTTTTAACGGCACCATTATTTCTTTAAAAAATGGTCTACTCGCCCCTGGAAGCCAGTCCGCCCCTGGAACTCAGTGCAGTCGAGGTGGCATTTTTTATCACAAAATTATATTACAGGTCTGGAAGAAGGATCATAACCACTTTGGGAATCGTTCAACAGAAAAATACATCCTTCAAACGGAGTATGTAAGGAGTTTAAAGAAAGCTGTATTCTAATTCTCAACACTTTTCGCTCATTCAATGCAAGCTTTATTAATACTGGCGATGGCCAGTACTACGAAGGGTCAGCCTATGGTCTCTGTGTTATACTCTCAACTTTGAGCACTCTTAACGCCGTTAAATGTGAACACTTTAAAACCTAACCTGTAATCTATCCTCGACTAGTCAACGCCTGTTTACAGACCAAAAATTCTGAAATCAGCCCAGCCAAATCAGAGATACAGAGAGGGGGCCAGATAGACAACTTCTTACTTTTCGTTGTTTTTCTTCATCTTCTGGAATTTACCTTTTGTCTATCCTGTCTACAAGTCAGACTACCCACATAAAATCATAGGAATAGACTCAAATCATAGCATCTAGGTAGGCATGTGCCTTTTCAACGTATTTTTAATTTAACTGAATTGGTTATTTAGGGGGGAAAAACATCACGTGCTAACTGAAACACTGCTATTTTGCTGATTAAAAGATAAATTCTCCTTGCTGTAACCAAATTTTTCCAACGTGCAATTATGTCGGTGTACATAACATTAGTGTTGAGATTTTTGCATACTGTTCGGTACACTCACGAATCATTTGTTAAATATTAATGCATGTTGGTACTAAAGGTAGTGTTATGTGCAGTAGTAATTCATAGTTGTTTCGAGTAGGAATGGGGGGGGGGGGGAGATGAGGCTTAATGGCGCGTCGACAGCTTGGTCATTAGCGCCAACCTCAGTCACAGTGCAGTGGTCCGGGTTGCTACTGCACCACACATTACAGAGATATTATTCAAACCCCTAATCTAAATCTTGTCATACATCTGTACCTCCTGCAAAAATTGAAAAACACCGGACAGGAGGACAGACTTATCGCCCAATTGACGCACAATGTCATGCGGAAGATGGAAACGACGACGAAAACCATCAAGATGGCAACAATCAACAAGGAAGTGCCGGACCGTAAGTGGCCGCCGACACCAAATACATTCTGGAGGGTCAACCCCCCGCAAAAGGAAACAGTGAGTAAGTCGAGTGTGACCAATGCGCAAACGCGCCAACACCACCTCCTCACGGCGACTGCGGCGACACGCCGAGTGTCATTCTTCAACAGTGCCTTTAATAGCTCGTAATTTATTGCCGTCCTGTCCATCCCACGAGGCTTGCCAAAAAGCGTGTAACCTCAGACGCAGAGTTGGAAAAGCGTCCGAGGGAACAAGGCTGAGATCCCTTCCGAGAGGGCCAGAAAGGGCCCCTTTTGCTGCAGAATCCGCTTGCTCATTTCCACCTATCCCAACATGGCCCGGGATCCAGCAGAAAAGCACGGTTTTCCGCTGGCCAGGCAAGCGGGAAAGCAAAGCTTGGACACGTTGTGTCAAGGGGTTCCGAGGATTGTAAGTCGCCAAGGACTCCAGGGCACTCATGGAATCGCTAAAGATAATGAAATGCGTGCCCTGAAGGCCAAGGATCCATTCCACCGCCAAACCGAGAGCCAAAAGCTCCGCAGAAAACACAGAATAGCCTGATGGAAGGCGATGGGCAACCGTCACTCCCTTACAAACACAAGCACAAGCCATGCCAGCGTCTGACTTCGACCCATCAGTAAACAGCCGCTGATAACCGGCGTACTGAGAACACAGCCGCCGGAACTCCTGCAAGTACCTTGCTGGCAGAGTGGAACCCTTCGGGAGGGACGCCAGAGCGAAAATGAAAATGCCACTTGGGACAAGCCAAGGGGCCACTGGCATCCCCCCAAGCCTCAAGACGCTGGGCATTTCAAAGGCTATCTCCTGACAGGACTGCTGGAGCCTATCGCGGAAATCACCCTTACCCACCCTGCGTCTGGCCCAAAGTCTGGCCCAAAAACCATGGACCAAGCAGGACTGTACTGGAAGTAGGAATGGTGCCTCACTTTCAGTGCAGATATAAATCCTACACTACAGCGTGTATAATTGTTCCCACTGTTCGGTGTAAATAGGAATCCCACAATCTCCGGATTAATGTATGATTGTTTCTAATCTATGTCTGCCATTTTGAAATTATGTGTATTATCGTCCGATTTCCTACAAATTTAGTACGCAGACGATAAAGGTGATACCAGCTGAAACAATGGATGTGCCATCGTCACTAGTAATCTCTAATGGCCACCTTTCTTATCGTCCAATTTCCTTCAAATTTAAATATTCATGATATAGTTTATGCCCGAACTAACACTACGAATGTGCCATCGTCACTATTAGTCTCTAATGGTTACCATCTTGAAATCAGGCGGCCATTTTAAAATTACGCTTTTTGTCGTCCGATTTCTTTCAAATTTAAAGCGGAGACGAAATAGTTGATACCAAGTGAAACTGAATGTGCCATCATTACTAGCAATATCTAATTGTTGCCATCTTGGAATCAGAACGGCTGTTTTGAAATTAAGCATATTGCGATCTGATGTTGCTCAAATTTAGATCATACACGATATAGTTGATCCACCTAAAACCTAAACTAGTATAAAAACACGCCAAGTTTCCAAAAACGATCGGCCTTTGATGATACTGATATCACTCAACCAGGAAAAGGCCGGCAAGGTCAATCCTATTAGCCAGGTTAATCGCACCGACTAATAGTTCGGAAGTTAAATGAAAACTTAAAGATTGCTACTCGCTGTAGCAATCTTCAAGTTCTCATTTAACGTCCAAAGTATTATTTGGTGCGAATAACTTGGCTAATAGGATTGACCTTGGCGGCCTTTCACTGGTTGAGTGATATCACTATCTTCAAAGGCCGATCGTTTTTGGAAACTTGGCAGGTTTTTATTCCAGTTTTGGTTTTCGGTGGATGTCACAACTTTCATAGGACTGTGAACGTACATAAGGTTACACCGTCTTATCTTCATCTGTGCCTTTTTTCTAGAGGAATTTTATTTCTATAAATTTTCACATTTATAATTTTCAAATTTACCATTGCCAATTAGCCGTTAGATTAGCCGAAATGACACGGCTTAGTTTATTGTATGACCATTCTTCACTTGCTAACAATCGCTAATTTCCTTCGCTTTGCTCACTCAATCAGTGCATCCCCTTCAGTTGTTTTGTTTATTCCTGCGCCTTCCCGTTAATTTTTCAAGATTTCGTTCACACTAATCATAGTCATACAGAAACCCTCGTAGGTCGCTGTTACTAAAACAGCAGAACGCGAAGCATTTTATTTTTGGGTTATTAACAAAAACCAGTTAGCTCGTAGATGCTCGTATTGTTGCGTAACAATCATCTAACGTGCATCCCTTTATTCTTGCACAATCCACGGCATTGTTAATGTTTCATTATTTTGTCCTTCGTTACAGTTTTTAGTTCGTCCAGTCTTTTACAATAATTTAAGAAGCAGTGTTGATTGTTCAAGCCATTGTTGCTTGAAATCTTTGGTTGCAACTTCGAAAAGAAGCGAAATTTACATTCACTGGTGGCGAATTTCAAAACCCTCCCACGCATTTCTCCACACCCCTACCCCCCCTGTGGGCTGGGGGTAGAATAAGCCCACCGTACCCCTGCGTGTCGTAGGAGGCGACTAAAAGGGAACCCAAGATCACGGTTTGCTAGTGTGCCAAGGGTCTGCGTGGCGGAGGGTTTTTAGTCCGTCTTGAACACTAGCAACCTCAACACTACGGTTTGCGAGTGCGCCTACGGTGTGTATGGCGGGCAGGTTTAACACCCGTCGCAAGCACTAGTCCGAAAGAGGTGAAGGGACATCCAGACAAACCGGGCCCGGGGTGGCTGCTTAGGGGATGTTTGACGGTTTGAATCCCCTTTTGGGTTTGATTCCGATTTGCCCATTCTGGCCACTGGGCTTTTCATCCTCCTCCCCCAGCATGTTGGCCGTGTGCTGCAACCTAGTAATCCGTGGAGGCGGAGATCCTGGCTTTCGGGCTTTGGCTCCTTATTCCGGAGGACGGGTGGCCTGGGCGAGCCGGCCTAAGGTCAATCGGCTATGACTTTTCGGGTCCTGTCGTTGTGGGGAGGCGGCTTGTGCTGTATCCATCTGCATCACGGACCCGAACTGTTTGGGTTATCGAGGGAGGTGGTGTGTACGGCTTCCTTGGTGGCCTCGCCTCTCGGCATGCTTAGGCTGCCACCTCACCGAGATAGACGGCGGTGTTAGCTTCCTGGTGCAGGGCCCTGGATATGCGGCTTCCGGCCCTGCATCACCCGAGTGCCGCGCGGGGTTTTTCTTTTCTGGGGGGCGCACCGCCGCGACTTCTTTTTGCTCTCCATGGCAACTTCTTCTCCCCCCTCCCCCGCAAAAATTTTTCCCCCCCAAAATTCTTCCCCTCCTCGCCGCACTAGCAAGCGCCAGAGGAGGGAACCTGAGATGGTTGGGCCTGGTGCCCAGTCACTGGACATTAGTAGGAGTCGGGACCAAGTCCCGAAGTTCTTGGTGGTGACAGGCGAGGGCCGAGATGTTACACAACTCGGTCCGTTCGCTGTCCACAAGGCACTCAAAGGGATCTGTGGTTCCGATCCGAAGAGTGTCTCTCGGCTCCGTGCTGGGGGATACCTTGTGGAGGTTGCGGATGGGGATCAGGCAAAGAGGCTTTTGAAGGCGGGTGCACTGGGGTTATGCCCGGTGCGTGTGGAGCCGCATCGTACCTTAAACAGCAGCAAGGGGGTCGTGACGTGCTTTGATTTGAGGGGTCTCAGCGATGATATCATCCTGGACGAACTCAAGCCACAAGGCGTTACGGCTGTGAAGCGTTTGACGCGGAAAGGTGAGAATGGTGCCCAGCCAACTGACACCTTTTTCCTGACCTTTGATACGCCAGTTGCACCGCAGCACATTACTGCCGGTTACCTGCGGTTGAAGGTCAGGACTTATGTTCCGAATCCAATGCGGTGTTTCCGCTGTCAACGCTTCGGCCACACCAGCGGCTCGTGTAAAGGTAAGCCTACCTGTGTTAGCTGTGCTCAGGCAGCCCATGAAGGCGCTGATTGTGCTGGCCCAGAGCAGTGCATCAACTGTGGTGGTCAGCACCAGGCCTCTTCGCGGGACTGCCGTGTTTATTTAGAGGAACGTCGTGTGCAGGAATTGAAGGTGAAGGACGGGCTTTCCTATTCGGAGGCCCGGAAGAAAGCTAAACTATCGGCAGCACCGATGACCAGATCTTTTGCACAGGTGTGCAGTGCGCCATTGCCTGGCCCAGTTAGTGAGTCTGCTGATTTAGCGGATTTGCGCGCTGAGCTCAGGTCTTTGACGAGGACGGTAGGCATGCTTGTTACTTTGTTGACCCAGCAACATCCACCTTTGCAGGGTCTTTTGGGTTCTTCGAAACCGGTTGATGCCTTGCCGTCGACATCTGCC
>JAHWFP010191252.1:96616-115766 GCA_023313725.1 Lithobius niger
GCGCTCCACGCCTTCTCAGCAGGTGTGGCGGAAGGTACGCCAGATCTCGGGGAGGAATGTGTCTTCCCCGGTTTCACAGCTGAAGGTGGCGAATTCCGTGATCTCTTCTGTGCCGGATATCGCCGACTGTCTTGCGTCTGCGTTTGCGCGGGTCTCGAGTGATAACCATTATGATCCTGGTTTCCTCAGAATAAAGCGTAGAGAAGAGGCTCACTCTCTAGACTTTCGCTCCGACGGGCTAGAGGAGTACAATTTACCGTTCACCAGGCAGGAATTTGTTTCAGCTTTGTCCAAGTCGCATGACTCCGCCCCAGGGCCTGATGATGTTCACTATCAGCTGTTGAAACATCTGCCTCTTGCCTCCCAGCAGTTCTTGCTGGAGATGTTCAACCGTGTGTGGGCAGAAGGCTCTGTTCCGGCAGCGTGGCGGACAGCAGTGGTCATCCCGATTGTGAAACCGGGCAAAGACCCTGCTGCTCCTTCCAGTTATCGCCCAATCGCTCTGACTAGCTGTGTCTGTAAACTTATGGAACGGATGGTCAGTGATAGGTTGGTCTGGGTGCTGGAATCACGCGGATTCTTATCTGCGTCCCAGTGTGGCTTTCGACGTTTTCGGTCAACCATCGATCATCTGGTTGCCCTTGAATCGGATGTGAGGGAGGCTTTCCGCCTGCGTCAACATCTGGTTCAGGTTTTCTTTGACTTGGAGAAGGCTTATGATACGACCTGGCGTTATGGGATTCTCCGTAATCTCTATAACTGTGGCTTGAGGGGACAGATGCCACTGTTGCTTTCTGCTTACCTCTCCGGCCGTTCTTTTCGTGTTCGTGTCGGGGCGACTCTTTCCCGCCCGTTTGTCTTGGAGAATGGTGTGCCTCAAGGGGGTGTTCTTAGTGTCATCTTGTTTGCTATTGGGATCAACCCCATTGCGCAGCAAGCTGCTGTTCCCCAGTCATTGTTTGTCGATGACTTCGGCCTGCGCTTTCGGGCAGCTCGCATGCAGACCTGCGAGCGGCAGCTACAGCTGGCGATTAACAAAGTCCAGACCTGGGCGGTCAGTAATGGTTTCCGGTTTTCTCCGGACAAGACTGTGTGCATTCACTTTTGCCGCCAACGAACACTGCACCCAGATCCTTGCCTGTATTTGGGGCAGGCGCAGATTCCTGTTGTCCCACAGGCACGTTTCCTGGGTCTGGTGTTCGATTCCAGGTTATCTTGGCTTCCACACTTGCGCCAACTTAAAGACAAGTCTTTGCGGGCACTTAACATCTTGCGGGTTCTGTCGGGTACTTCATGGGGTGCCGATCGCACTGCCATGTTGCGCCTCTACAGAGCCCTTGTCCGCATCAAACTTGATTATGCGTGCATGGTGTATGGTTCGGCTAGTGACTCGACTCTCCAGATGTTGGACACTGTGCATCACAGTGGCCTGCGTGTTGCGACTGGGGCATTTCGAATTTCTCCAGTGGTCAGCCTCTATGCTGAGGCCTCGGAGCCACCTTTGGCCATTCGTCGGCGTAAGCTGGCCATTCAGTATGCTGTGCGTTTACGTGCTGTGGAATCCAGTCCTGCTTGGTCCATGGTTTTTGGGCCAGACTTGCGAGTCGGTAGACGCAGGGTGGGTAAGGGTGATTTCCGCGATAGGCTCCAGCAGTCCTGTCAGGAGATAGCCTTTGATATGCCCAGCGTCTTGAGGCTGGGGGGGATGCCGGTGGCCCCTTGGCTTGTCCCAAGTGGCATTTTCATTTTCGCTCTGGCGTCCCTCCCGAAGGGTTCCACTCTGCCAGCAAGGTACTTGCAGGAGTTCCGGCGGCTGTGTTCTCAGTACGCCGGTTATCAGCGGCTGTTTACTGATGGGTCGAAGTCAGACGCTGGCGTGGCTTGTGCTTGTGTTTGTAGGGGAGTGACGGTTGCCCATCACCTTCCATCAGGCTATTCTGTGTTTTCTGCAGAGCTTTTGGCTCTCGGTTTGGCGGTGGAATGGATCCTTGGCCTTCAGGGCACGCATTTCATTATCTTTAGCGATTCCATGAGTGCCCTGGAGTCCTTGGCGACTTACAATCCACGGAACCCCTTGACACAACGTGTCCAAGCTTTGCTTTCCCGCTTGCCTGGCCAGCGGAAAACCGTGCTTTTCTGCTGGATCCCGGGCCATGTTGGGATAGGTGGAAATGAGCAAGCGGATTCTGCAGCAAAAGGGGCCCTTTCTGGCCCTCTCGGAAGGGATCTCAGCCTTGTTCCCTCGGACGCTTTTCCAACTCTGCGTCTAAGGTTACACGCTTTTTGGCAAGCCTCGTGGGATGGACAGGACGGCAATAAATTACGAGCTATTAAAGGCACTGTTGAGGAATGGCACTCGGCGTGTCGCCGCAGTCGCCGTGAGGAGGTGGTGTTGGCCCGTTTGCGCATTGGTCACACTCGACTTACTCACTGTTTCCTTTTGCGGGGGGTTGACCCTCCTGAATGTTATTGGTGTCGGCGGTCACTTACGGTCCGGCACTTACTTGTTGATTATCGCCATCTTGATGGTGTTCGTCGTCGTTTCCATCTTCCGCATGACATTGTGCGTCAATTGGGCGATAAGTCTGTCCTCCTGTCCGGTGTTTTTCAATTTTTGCAGGAGGTACAGATGTATGACAAGATTTAGGTTAGGGGTTTGAATAATATCTCTGTAATGTGTGGTGCAGTGGCAACCCGGACCACTGCACTGTGAGTGAGGTTGGCGCTAATGACCAAGCTGTCGACGCGCCATTAAGCCTCATTCCCCCCCCCCCCCACACCCCTACAACCCCCAAACCAACAAATGGACAATTCTCAGCTCACCATGCATCCGTGTGCAAAAGTTCAACTACGTAGACTTTCTCAATTTTACGCTAACCATGAGAAATGGTTACTAGTTACTAGCTAGTCAGTAACATAAAAACAACTTTCTCTCTACGAATGGTGGACACTCAGCCTTTAAATTTCATTTTTTCTTTATCCCTGCACCTTCCCCTTACATTTACCACAATTTGAAAGATTTCTGTCCAATTGGGATTTATCCTCAACATGCCAAAATATGCTTTTGTTGCTAACCGTTAACAGACACATGTCTGCTAGTGAGGCCGCCTTTTTATCATTAACAATCAATTTTTTAACAATCGGATGTCTACATTGGGATGATCTACTGTTATATGGCGACGACACGCTAGCGTGTGTCTAGATACAAACTGAGACAGTGAATGTGCGTCCTCTCTAACAATCTCTAGGGCCACCATTATGAAATAAGGTGCCATTTTGAAATCATATTTTTTTATCGGCCGATTTATTTGAAATTTAGAATGGAGAGGAAATAGTTGATACCAAGCGAAACAGTGAATGTGCCATCGTCACTAGGAATCTCTACTGGCCGCCTTCTTGAAATCAGGAGGCTATTTTGAAATTTTTTTTTTTTCGTCCGATTGATTTCCTTCGAATTTGGACCTAGATTGCATAGTTGATACCAATTGAAACAATGAATTTGCCATCATTACTAGTAATCTGTAATGGCCGTTATCTTGAAATCAGGTGGACATTTTAAAATTATGCTTATTATTATTGCCGAATTTTCTTCAAACAAAAAATTAAGAACGTGAAACCAAGAATAAAAAGAAAGTTACACCCACATCTAGGTTAGGTGAATTGTGCGTTCGTCGTGTTGCAGAGTAGTACCGTCAATTGCACTGTTTTAATGTTTTATGGTTTAGCTGACATTCTCAAAGTAACAAGTATTAATAAACAAAAACAGAACGTTACATTTTAAGAGTGTCAAAAAGTCGACACCTAGAAGGAACATGGACAAGCATTGACGATAAAGGTATATGTGTAATATTTTGTCACTAAGAGCCTGGTAAGCATTAGACCATCACTACCCGGTTTTTGATGAAAAACTGCAAGAGATTTTCTTATAATGACTCATGTGAGGATCCAATGGTAGTGTAGTGTATGTTTCCTGCTTTGCTTTAGGTTGAAGGTTTGAAGGTTTGCAGGTTGAAGGTTGACGGTTTTTTCGGTTTCGGTTTGCTGTGTATTCGCTGTAGAGAACATTATTGGTTGTCATCAATTACCTTAAAATGTACGAAATGCGTATAAAGTTAGCAAAAAATTCTAAAACATTAACCCCATGTTGCATAACTCCATTGGGCTGAACATGAAAACACTACGTCCCAACTCGCACTGCAAACTTTGTGAGGGGGCCACGGGGACAACAGGCCAGTGGTCAGCATCCCCGTCTCCAAACCAAGCGAATGCTGCTTCGAATCCCACGACCGACCTAACTATCAGAAAAAAAAAAGGGTCAGACGTTAATTTATTCAACTAAGGGTTAATATCATTTTTTTTACTCCCACATTAAGCCCATGTTGCACATACTGTTGCCTGTAGCATACTGTGCCTAAGTTTCAACTCGCACTGCATGCTTTGTGAGAATGGCCCCGGGAACCCCGAGGAAAGCGAGCAGCAACAGCGAAATGGTCAGCATCAACATCTCCAAACCAAGCGAATGCTGGTTCGAATCCCACGACCGACCCAAGTGTCAGAAGTTAATTCATGCAACTAAGGGCTAACAGTTAAACGCTTTAACCTCCCGAGATCCAGCGTACAGTTTACTGTACACCTGTAAAATGGGATAAAAAGTAAGTTTCCAGGCGCAAAGCGAGCTTTATGAGGGGTCCCCGGGGACCCCGAGTAAAGCGAGCTTCAACAACCCAGTGGTCAGCACCCCCGCCTCCAAACCAAATGAATGCCGATCCAAATCCTACGACCGGACCATACAAAAAAAAATCCCACGGGTCTCAGGAGGTTGAAGAACGTTCTTTAAAGATATTCCTAGCACAAAAAAAAACCTGCTACAACCGTACACACACACGTTCTGCCTCAATAGTCTCAGAATATAGTTACAAAGTTGCATTTACAAAATTGGCTTACTAAGTCCTTATGAAAGTTAAGTGGTAGCGGGATGAATTTCCTGCTTCGCTTTAGACTGAAAAGTTTTTTTTTCGGTCTAGTTACATAGCAATGTATTTGCAGATAGATAGCATTATTGGTTGTCGTCAAATACCTTGCATCTAGGAAATTCGTATACAGCTTCGTAAAAATTCTAAAGCATCAAAAGTCAAACGCTAAACTTCACAGGAATATTGTCTTCTTAAAGTTCTTTAAAGAAATTCCAAGGACAAAAAATAAATTCCGGCCCACAACAGTTCGTACACACTTACTGTCTGAATAGGCTAAAATTGTATTTAGAAAGTCAGATGTACAAAATTGTTTTATTAAGTCACTAGCAGTTGTACCCGGCTTCACCCGGAGATTTGTTTGACCCGTGGTTGTTTCCCAGAATTTGCTTGGTGCTGCCTGATCGTTCACTGCACCAGTCAATTTTTCATCGTGCAATACTCCCCCTTTCCGCCAGTCGTCTTCATCCTCTCTCCCCTCCCCTTTTTTATCGTCCTCTCCTTCTTCTCTCCGTTTCCCTCCCTTCCTCCTCTTTGCTACACGTAGTTGAATTTCGATAGTTATTTGAATTAATACTGCCCTTCCCCTTTTTGCGAGGTTTTGGGCAAATTTGTATTCCAAGCAACCCCCCTGAAATTCTCTTTTAGGTTCAGTTAATGCGTAATCGTAATTGGGCAAATGGGTATACTGCCCCCCCCCTCCCCTACTCCTAGTCTTTCGCTGTGGCATAAGCGATGCGTACCGTGTGAAAAATAACTGTGCATGACGTCATTTAAGACTTGCCGCTTAGATTACCACGGTGTTTGGTTAGCAGGATAGTTTTTGTATCCTCCACATACTCAATGAAATAGTGGAGCTAACATGAGCACCGTCCCACAAACGGGCATTCCCCGTTTAGACCCCTCCCCACTCCCAGTTTATCGCTTTGGTTTGGGCAATCCGTACCGTGTGAAAAACAACTCTCCTTCGTGCGTGACGTCATTTAAGACATGCCTCTGCGATCACCGCGCAGAGCAAATTGTTAGTCGAGGCAACAATGTGCCAATTTCAACTTCTTTTCCAGGCACCAACGTACCAGTTTCAATTTCAAGCCAAAGAATTGACACACTCGTCCGTTTTCATTGTTTTCCTTCCGGGGGTCGTCGTTGTCTTCAGTTCTGCTATGAGACTTTGGTTTACAATGTAAGATTAAGCTGATCAACGGGTAGTAACATTTAATGTTCCTCTTTTGTTTATTAATTAGTATATGTGGGAGGCATATGATACTGGCTAATGTTGAAGCTAAACGATCGGTATTATAATAATTCATGTGAAGTTTCATGTAAAAATTCTCCGAGAAAAATTGTTCAAAGTAGTATACGAATGGTACGCTACAAGGTAATGAACTGGTAATCACGTGATTCGGCTATCAGTTTTCATAAAATCAGTTATATCCATTCACTTGTTATGTTCATGAATACCCCTGGTACTACAAAACTTACCTTTAAATTTCGGTGAAGTCTTTTGTCGTCCAACACATCCAGAATGTGTGCTAGACAACGTCCTGGTTTTTTTTTGCCTGCTGAGTAGGTCAATTCTAATATGATCGAAACGTGCTTGTCCAGCAGCTTTCAAGGTCTCTTGCACATGTTCTGATATCAGCCCATCGAGGCCATCAAATATATAGGAAACTGCTATTACTGCATAATTGAAATAATCGTGCTTATTAAAAGAGGTAGTTCATGTTGACATGCAAGTGAGTGATTATAAGTATGTTGAAACATAACGCGAACACCGTCCTTCCGAGCAATTAAAAAACTTGCAAGCTAAGCACGAATAACCCAAAATTACCTAATATTGGCGTTTTAGATTAACCTCGTGTAGGGCGGAAATCCTGTCGTTATCAAAAAAGCATTATACAGATAAGCGTTAGCATTTTATAGAAATTTTGTTAACTCGGGCTTTATGCTGGCTACTTAAAAGCTGATGCTTGCTCTAACGTGGACACTTACGCTTATAAAGAAAATTAAAATCATGCAAGTACAGTTTTTTTAACGCAAATTTCACTCTATTTGCAACGAACTGAACTTTGCTTTCAAAATGACTCGTACGAAATCGAATTTCTACAAAACGAAACTAAAACAGTAACTGTCAATAAACTTAATACAAAAATGAACCAGTCTACAGCAGCACCGGTTTAATTAAAGCAAAACAAAATAAGAGTTGACTGGGTAACCTTGGTTACAGAATTTCCTTTCAATAGGGTTTTTGTTTTGTTCACTGCGGACAGCCACCTTAACGCCTTTTTTTGCTGCACCATGCAGCGTGTTTTAGTTCACCATGCTGCGCACTTTTTTGCTGCAACTTGCTGTACACTACAAATTGTATTCTTTGTATATTAGTGGCCTCAGATTACGTGAGAGGGACCCACTAACTCACTATTGGTTTGGCTTTGTTAGGATGCCATGATATCTCATCTCCGTTCCAATGTATTCTTCGTAGATTAGTTGCCTCAGATTATCTAGGAGGGACCCACTTACTCACTATTTGTTAGGCTTATGTATTCTTTGTATATTAGTGGACTCAGATTGTGTGGGAGGGACCCACTTGCTCACTATTGGTTAGGCTTAGTTAGGATGCCATAACATCTCTTTTCCAGTGTATTCGTTGTATATTAGTGGCCTCAGATTATGTGAGAGGGACCCACTTACTCACTATTGGTTAGGCTTATGTAATATGTATTCTTCGTTAGTTAGTGGCCTCAGATTGTGTGGGAGGGACCCACTTGCTCACTATTGGTTAGGCTTAGTTAGGATGACATAACATCTCTTTTCCAGTGTATTCGTTGTATATTAGTGGCCTCAGATTATGGGAGAGGGACCCACTTACTCACTATTGGTTAGGCTTATGTATTCTTCGTTTGTTAGTGGCCTCAGATTGTGTGGGAGGGACCCACTTACTCACTACCGGTTAGGTTTAGTAAGGATGCCATAATATCTCTGTTCCAATATATTCTTCATATATTAGTGGCTTCAGATTATATTGGAAGGACACACTTACTCGCTACTGGCTAGGCTTTGTTAGGATGCCATAATATCTCTGTTCCAATATATTCTTCGTATATTAGTGGCTTCAGATTATATTGGAAGGACACACTTACTCGCTAATGGCTAGGCTTTGTTAGCATGCCATAATATATCTGTTCCAAACACTTTTCAGTTCTGGCTAAAGTAACATTTCCCCCCTTCGAATTCCAAGTCGACAGTTAACAAAATTGTGTGGCACTTAACAAAATTTGTTGCAGATAAAGACAATAAATTTTGTTAAGTGTCACAAACTATCGACTAAATAGCCAAGACTGAAAAGTGATAGAACAGCGATATTGCGGCATCCGTACTAAGCCTAACAAACAGTGAGTAAGTGGATCCCTTCCTTTAAGAATGGAAATAAGCGTTTCTAAAATCTTAAATTAGTGAAAATTCCCTCGCATTGTTCTCAATAATTGTTTGCACGTCAATGACCTCTTCTAACATGGAAGTGAGTTAGTACTCCACATAAACTATGTTTTGTTGGGGTAAGATGCAATAATACGTTTCCTTTCTTACCTCTGCTTTAACCAAAGGAAAATTTGAAGATATAGGACAACGAATAGGGCAATCTAAAGGGGGCACTGATGGCTGCAAAACTGGAAATTGGTAGTTTGAGGAAATATCCACGTTTTTTGCTTCTGGCGGTACATTTTTTGTATCATTAGACGGCTTTTTCACCATTTTTTTTTAAAGTAACGTGGGAGTCGTGGAATTCGATCTGGTGTTCAGCCGACAACCCTGACCACTGGACTGTGTTTGCCATGTTGTTTGTGGTAGCCTACCAGGAGCCTTAACAGTGTTCATGATGCAAGCTGAGCCTTTCCTTCTGCCTGGTGGCATCTCTTTAAGCCCTACAGAAAATCCAGATCTGGGCAAGATGTAGCTATATGGCTGTATCTGGAGCCATGTATGTCCATAACTGTTACGTTCACACCTGGATAAGAATTGGTCAGATATGGATACTACAGTTAATTATGATGGATTTCCATAACAAGCTAGAAACGGTAACTTTCAGATATGGCTACATAAATATTCTAAATAGTTGGGTGGGTCTGCTTCCACGGCCAACTAAGTACGCTGTTTAATGCGTAAAAAAGTATGTAGACCATTCTGTCTGTTATGGCGCCACAAATTGTACAAATTCAGCCTTTAATTTGACCGTTACAAAATATCTGGATCGCTCTTGGGCAAAGCACAATGGCTAGCCCAGGAATAATAGGACAAATTTTGACGAAGAAACGAACAATTTATATAAAGATAAAATCTGTAGAAACGCATAGAAACCCCATGTTGAACAACATATTAAAAGTCAACAGAAATCGTCTTGTACCTTATTCTGCCATCTTGGAAAAATGGTCGCCACAAATGACATAAATCCGGTGTTTGGAGTGTAACTCCCGAAATATCAATCCTACGGAAAAATATGTTGACACACAAATTAAAGAACACAAAATTTACAGTGCAAAAGATCTGAGCATGGCTCTGTACTAATATTTCAGGAATTGAAGTATGATATATAAGACCAATTTTTATTAAGTTCTCGCAACTCCCGTCTTCTGGTGCCACTTCCCTTACGAACCAAGCTTTCCACATTCCCTTTACTCAGCCATGGCTGCCCACTCAAATGGAGCCTGGTATGTCTTCAACCTAGTGAGATTAGAAATGGTTTTATTGCAATGGATAAGTGTAATTCCATGGATGATGGGCTAGCATAACTCCACTATGGCCACTAATGAAAATTGCAGGGTATGCGACCAGTGTTTCTCATAGCTGGTGTTCGTCATCGTTTCAGTCTTCCGCATGTTATTGCGCGTCAATTGGGCGATAAGTCTGTCCTCCTGTCCGGTATTTTTCAATTTTTGCAGGAGGTACAGATGTATGACGAGATTTAGATTGGGGGTTTGAATAATATCTCTGTAATGTGTGGTGCAGTGGCAACCCAAACGACTGCACTGTGACTAAGGTTGGCGCTAATGACCAAGCTGTCGACGCGCCATTAGGCCTCAATCCCCCCCCCCCCCTCATAGCTGACAGTGTACACGAGGACTGAAAACAGTAAAGAAAGAGATGAAAAGTGGAAAGGTCGGGAAATGTATTCTCTTTTGGTGTACATAAAGACTACACATGGAGCAGCAACATTCGTCCTGCACTGAATCCCTCACCAACGAAAGTTTCGTAGTTAAAATCTAGTGCAGTGCTGTTTAATTTTCAATTACACCACTTGTTTTGCTGTGCAGAATACATTGAGGGCGTGAAAGTCGAAACGCCTCATCAGAGCCAGCAGGCATCATCTGAGGTACGACGTGTAAGGTTCAGTAATACTGTACTAGAAGCCTCAGCCAATCGTGGAGCTATGTGGATCCAACAATTCAAAGAACGCGTAAACAGCTCGATTTGTTTAGTATAGCAGCTGAGGTGCATCATCACAAACACTCCGTCATCTGGTAAACATAGACGCCCAGAAGACAAAGACCAGACATTTTCTCGAATGTGTAGATTCATGAAGGACAGTGATGAATGCCAGTACTCGCTTGAAGAATTGATGGATAAAATGCCCGAATTCCTGGGATAGGCGGTTCAGTGCTTTTCTCCAAAGACGCTGAAAGCAAAACTGCTGCATTACTGGGGTAATGATATCATCATCACAAAAATTAAGTGTAGGATGCTAGTTGGGTGCCTTCACGACAATGTCCATAAACTCTTGAGTACCACGTGGTATAGTGAATCATGAAGATATGTGTGCAGCAGAGATACTTGTGTTCCACTGAAAGATCTACGGGTTTATTTAGTCGTGGGATGAAGTTCTTACGCCGAACAGCAGTTGATGGTGTGATGAGTTTAATTCCACCCATGCAACGGAATTTACCATGTCCATCCATGTAAATTCATGTCGGCGTTGTCAAATACATATTGTGAAGAGGCACTCACGCATACGCATAGCTGAAGCTTCCAAACAAGGTGGCTTCCCATGTAATCTACGCAACCCCAACGAGGACAAGATGTCCTGTAAATCTTAAGATGAAATACCCTATGAAGATACACAGCAAGACCAATTTGTAGCTCAGGCAAGAGCGGTCGTAGTCTTGTTGCTAAAAAAAAAAACAGCCTGTGCAATAGCAATCCATGTTTTGCCCTTGTGTTCCTTGTTTTTCGATTGACTAGCACTCCATTTAGAAACTCGTCCAGTGTTTCTGGAATCATAGCAGTAATGTTCTCTAGGAACGCGTCAGCATTTGGGTAATCATGCTTGAGATCGAATGGCTTCACGAACAATCTTGGCAGCAGCCTTAACAATCCTCTTTCTTTGCACGTATCTGTTAACCCTTCACTGTACCACGCCGTACTCAAGAAGTGAATGCACACAAGTTTCGCGAATGCACGCTACTGACATCCTACCCTTGAGAGAGAGAGCTCAGCCTGGTTGCTGCAGGATTGCGGATCTGGTCGAACCCTGGAAAGGGGACCTTGACAAAGTCCCCGCCAGAACTGCCGGCCAGGGTAGCGTGAGAGGCTACCATGCTCCTTCAGCGGCTATGGGATGTATTCTGGCTAATTCTGGACAATCTTTCGGCCCCGACGATGATCGGAGGTTTCCCGGATCGAATCCCCGGGCTGGCACCTCCCTTTACCAGATTTCTTCTTCTCTAAAAAAAATCTGAAAATGTTCCAAATTGAGCCGGTTCAACCATACAAGCATTAATTGCTTCGTCTGACATAAGGCTCGTCAAAATTAATTTTTAAAAAAGAAAAAAAATTACCAAAGTAATGTAGCAGTTTTGCGTTCAGCGTATTTTAAGAAAACACTGAACCTCCTTTCACAGGAATTTATGCATCTAATCCAGCAATTCATCCAGCGAGTATTGATATTCATCACTGTCCTTCATGAAGGTACACTGCACACTTGAGAAAATGCATAACTCTAATCTTTGTATTCCGAGCAACCACGTTCGCCAGATGACGGAGTGATGAATTTTGAAAGGCAGGTATTACATGGCTTGCCTCAGCTCCTACTAAACAAATCGAGCTGTTTACTTGATCTTCAACTTAACTCCAAGCATCTCCATGCTTGGCTGGGACCCCAGTACAGTATTTCTAAACGTTAGGCATCATACTTCATATAACACTCACTGTCTCTGAGGTTTTGCCTTTTCACACTTCTCAATGCATTCTTCACAGCAAAACAAGCAGTGTAGTTATTAATTGGCACTAAGCTACATCTTAACTTTCAAACTTTCTTTGGTGAGAGATTCTGTGCAGAACGAAAGTTGCTGCTCCGAGTGTAGTCTTTCCGGCACTCTCTATATACATGAACAGATGATGCATTCCCCGACGTTTTCCACTTTTCATCTCGTCTTTCTTTACTAGTTGTAACCAAAGCTTTCAGTCCTCGTGTAACCTCTTGCACACTGTCACCAACAGAGAAACACTGATCACATACCCTACACTTTTCATCAGTGGTCACTGTGGAGTTGTCCTAGTCCATCACCTATTGATTCACCCTTATCCATTACAATAAAAGCATTTCTAATGTCATTAAGCTGACGTACAGGTTCCATGTGACTGAGCAGTCATGGCTGGGTAAAGGAAGGGGAATGTAGGAAGCTTGGCTCGTAAGGGAAGTGGCACCAGAAGGTGGGGCAGGCCAACAGAGAGAAAGAAACGAGGGTGTATTCAGCAATACAGATTGCCAAAGCTTAATAAAAATAAGTCCAATTACTGAAAAATTTGTGAGTCATATACAAAAAAAAAAAAAAAACCAGATATGTTCAATCGTAAAGTTTGTTGCTCTTTAATACTGTGTGTCAACGTTTTTTTTTTCCGTAGGATTAATATTTCGAAAGTTGTACTCCAACCACTGGATTTACATCGTTTGTGGCGGCTATTTTTTCCAAGAAGACGAAAAAAAGCTTCACGGCGATTTCCGGCAATTTTTAGTAAGTAGTTCAAGATGTATTTCTAGGCGTTTTGCCAATTTTTATCTTTGTATGAATTTGTTTTCCTGGCTGGGGTAGAAAGCAAATGGTTTGGTTTGTTGGCCCCTTCCTGTTGGCGCACCTTTCGAGTTGCTCTTCCCGACTATTCTTCAAAAAGTATCAGAAGGGCAAAAATCGGACGTTAAGCTAGTTCCGCTACACATATGGTCAACCCGGCATTGTTTGGTCAGCGATAACTATATCTGGTCAGACCTGACTTGACATGGCCTCATTTGGCTGTGTTGTTTAGCCAGATAAGGCCGAATTCAACCAGTTCTGGCCATGCGTGGCTGCATTTATCAGATACAACTACAGGATATCACAATATTTGATTGGATCTAACGAGATCTAACGAGATCTAATGAGATCTGACTAGATATAACCATATCTGGCTGGATTTAACCAGATCTAGCGATGTCTGGCTGAATCAAATGAGATATGGTTATATCTAGGCAGATCTCATTAGATCTCGTTAGATCTAGTTAAATCCAATCAGATATTGTGATATCATGCCAACTCTGTAGTTGTATCTGATTACGAGATATCCGCTCACATAGACAGAATTGAGCGCCATTTTTTTCCCCAACATCCTCTTTGCTTACCAAATCGTTTGAAAACGTTTTAAGAAACTTTTCTTGAAACTTTCAAGAAAGTTATCAGAGACAAAACCCACAAGTTTTAGTAACTTTAAGTAGTGATATTGGTATAAAAATGAAAACCGAAAACCGACCCATACCTCATGCCTACCTAGGCATTTTACCTTATTGTGTACAGATGAAATGTACACCCTCAGAAGAAAACCAAAAATAAAAGTTGTCTATTTGAGCCCTCTCTGGATCTCGGATGTGGCTGGGCCGATTTCAGAACTTTTGAACTGTAGACAGACCTTTTCTAAACGAATCGAGATTCAAAATTTGGTTTAAAAATGCTCACTTTTGACGGAGTTATGAGCTCTCAAAGTTGAGATTTTAACACAGAGTCCCTAGGCTGATCCTTTGTTAATTAGGAACTAGGTTGGTCATTCCCCAAGACATTAAAGGTGTCTTTTCATCTTTTCAACTCCTAGATGCAGCACCGCAGAATATTCGAGCAATATAAAGAAATGGCAGAAAATTAAACATGGAAGAAAACTATTCGTAGCAGTGCCGCGACTTTCATAACTGCAACGAGATCATGTGACCCACATCAGCCTATTGGATGTCGGAGAATCTGAAACGTAGATGCTGTGTTTAGAATATGGCCAACGCTATCGAAATGGTAAACAAGCGCCTTTAAGGCACTTGAGACGTCACTGGATTATTCTTGTTGGAGATAGTTTTGCTAACTGCTTAAATTCACACTGCGCCGTTTGGAGCAGAACTGTCTCCAACTCGTGCGTTGGACTCCAATGTTTTCGAAGGTTTACTCTGTTGTCGAATCAAGATGTATAAACGCTAATAAAAGAATCAGAGAATCATGGAATCACAGAAAGACCTCATTTACGTCTATGTCTATTGTCAACAGGTTAGCTTAACCTGCGCCTCTCTCTCTCCAGTTTAAATTAGAAACTTGTAGACATTAGCAAGGCATGGCCATTGCAAAAAAAAAACAGAACAAAATTCGGTACGCTAGTTTAGGAGTTCCGAAAATTGCAAGCATAATTTTGTTGTGCTGACCGAGTGGCTTTCCTGCAAAACAGTGAGTGTAAAATTAAGTCCAGTGGTCCTCGAAGTACATGAAGCATGCTTGGAAACAAACAACAAGAGACACACTGATGACTCGACACTAGCTCAACGCAACCTGCTACATTACACGTATAACAGAATGGTGCTGCAAACTACAACACCTTATGCAAGTTGGCATAGTTTAGTCACCGTGGTCGTGTAGAAATGAAACTAATATTGTTCCTCCCTCAGGTTAACATTTCTGATTTTGTTTCAGAGCTGATCACGGTTAATGAATTATGCCAATTTACGTATGCTGCCAACACCATTACCTACCAGTACAATGCATGGTGTACGAAAGAGCCTGACAGAACTGTTTGGCAGGAAAGCCACTCGGCCAGCACAACAGAATGATTCTTGTAATGCCCGTAATTCCTAAGCTAACGTACCAAATTTCGTTCTGTTTTTTGCATTGGCCATGCCTTGCCACTGCCTAATGGTTTTTAATTTACACTGGGGTTCTACAAAGCATAGTTAAAAAGTTAGCATCATGATGACTTTGGAAATATGCATCAAGGTCAGTGATCGATTCATGGTTAGTTGGCTCCCCGTTCGCCTACATACCGTGCAAAGTTTCATTATCCTAACATTAACCATCTTTGATTGCCAAGGGTGTTCCATCCTTTCTGCCCCACCCTGTATATATATATATAATCTTTGCTTTCTTTTGTACGAAATATTTCCACTTTCTCAGCACGAATAACTGAAAAAATAAATAAATAAACGACATGAGGAAAGGAAAACAAATGAATGCTGCCCTTCTTCAAGACGTTGGGTGCGTAGAACGGACGAAACGACCTTTTCTGTTTTTTTTTCTTTTTTTTTCTTTTTAGGGGGAGCAGGGAATAGGCAAATAAGGCAGGACGCACTCTTGGCACTTTTTTTTGTTAACTTGAGGGCCTTCGTGGCATTTCGGCCTCAAAAAATGGCTTTACTCCAACATATTCTTGTCAGAATGATGTCACTCAGTTGCAAGGCGGACATTTTTTTGTGTGGAAAGTTGGCTTTCTTCCCTTCACTTTGTGGTTTAGGTTAAAAAGTGGTTACTCACCTTCTCCTTGCTGCGGCGTTAGGAAAAGTCCAATTTGAAACACATTTAACAGATTTGACAATGAAAGAACCATGTCACACAGGAACCAACATGCTTGATGACTGAATGAACGATGTAACCCCAGTGTATCCTCTGAATCAGCATGTAATCGCTATCTTCACTATCTTCTTCTTACATTATCCACCCAAAACCAAAACTGGTAGAAAAACCCGCCAAGTTTCCAAAAACGGTCGGCCTTAGAAGGTAGTGATATCATTCTACCAGGGAAAGGCCGCCAAGGTTAATCCTATTAGCCTAGTTAATCACACAGATTAATAGTTCGAAAGTTAAATGAAAACTCGAAGATTGCTACTAGCGGTAGCAATCTTCAAGTTTTCATTTAACGTCCAAAGTAGTATTAACTTGGCTAATAGGATTAACTTTAGCGGCCTTTCCCTGGTAGAATGATATCACTACCTTCTAAGGCCGACCGTTTTTGGAAACTTGGTGGGTTTATCTACCAGTTTTGGTTTTGGGTGGATATCACAACTTTCAGAGGACTCTGAACGTACATAAGGTTACACCGTCTGTTTAAGATGCTTAAATTCAAATCTGCGCACACTAGCTAACAATCGCTGATTTCGTTTGCTTCGCTCACTCAATCAGCGCATCCCCTTCAGTTGTTTTGTTTATCCCTGCACCTTCCTTTTAATTAGCACTGCCTGCCTAAGTTTGTTTGCGCACGAAAATTTCAGAAAATTGGACAGGAGGAGGAGGCGGAGGCGGCGGAGCGGATAACAATGTCAAAATGTTACAATGCTGCAACATGTAACAATAGGGTAACAATAGGCGAGGCGCAAAATATCGCATTATAGCTAACTCGAACAAGATGCAACAATGGTTGGGTGCCGGGAAACTAACATTGTCGTTTTTTGAGTTAGCTAGCTCGTTGTGGAGAACCAAAATTAAATGCTCTTAATTTTTCCTTAAATCTTCAAGTTTTAAACCGTAGGGTGCGAAGTCTTAACTTTTGAGTTGGGCGGCCGACATGACTGAGTGACTTATTTACTTTTTCAATGCGGACTTCGGGAAGCCAGGTGAATTGTTTCCGCAATTGTTGCCACGATACTGAAACAATCCAGAATCAACTACTCATCGAGATGACGCATGCTAAATCCAGAAATACGCTAATGTGTTGCCAAATAATAATCATGGGACAAACCTTCGGCGGAACCTAAACATAAGTATCCATTTCTAATGTTCCGTTTTGTCGAAAACAAAAATCGGTGAACAGTGGACACATATAAAATGGAAGCGAAAAAAGCCAACAAATTAACTGAGCAAAAAACAGCTTCGCCGGTTAGAAAAAAAAACATTAGAGCTCGTATCCCCATACTCACAGCCCTGAAGGTACACGAATAAAAACGGATTAGAGTTCACTCGAACGCAAAGAACTATAATTTCAATTCCAATTCGCAAAACGTAAACCCACAAACACACACAATATAGACGCCCTAAACAGCAAAACGCTACAAAATTAAAAGATAAAAATTGCATACACAAATGACCACAAATTATAGTTCAAATTAGAATTTGTTGCGTTAGCGTGAACTCTTATCCGTTTTTATTCGTGTACCTTCAGGGCTGTGAGTGTGGGGATACGAGCTCTAATGTTTTTTTTTTCTAAACGGAGAAATCGTTTTTTTATTAGTTAATTTTTTAAGATTTCGTTCACATTTAGTTATGCAGAAACCCCCGAAGGTCGCTGTTACTAAAACAGCAGAACGCGAAGCATTTTATTTTTGGGTTATTAACAAAAAACCCATTAGCTCGTGTATGCTCGTATTGTTGCGTAACCATCATCTAACGTCCATCCCTTTATTCTTACGCCATCCACGGCAACGTTATTCTTTATTTTGTCCTTCATTACAGTCAGTTTTTAGTTCGTCCAGACTTTTACAATAAATCTAAGGACCAGTGTTGATTGTTCAAGCCATTGTTGCTTAAAATCTTTGGTTGCAACTTGGAAATGAAACTAAATTTAAATTCGCCGGTAGCGAATTTCAAAACCCTCCCACGCATTTGTCCTGACTTACAACCCCGAAACCAACAAAAGGACCATCCTCAGATCACCATGCATCCGTGTGCAAACGTTCAGGTACGTTAGGCCTTCTCAATTTTGCGCTAGCCATGAGCAAAAAGTCTATGGATTTAACATGGGAAAATCTTATTAGCTAGCCAGCTAGCTAGCTAGACAGCAACATAAAAACAACATTATTGACGCATCTTTTTCTCTATGCTTGGTGGACACTCATCCTTTAAATTTTAGTTTTTCTTAATCTCTGATCCTTTCCCTTACATTTTCCGCAATTTGAAACATTTCTGTCACATTGGGATTTATCCTCAACATTCCAAAATATGCTTTCAGTTGCTGACAGTTAACAGACACATGTCTGCTAGTGAGCCGCCTTTTTGTCATTATCTAAGGGTTTCAAAGGGTTTAACGAGCGTCCTGGTTATCATTATCAATCAATTTTTAACAATCGGATGTCTACAATGGGATGATCTACTGTTACTTGGCGGCGACACACTAGCGTGTGTCTAGATAAACCAAAGTCTCATAGCAGAAATGAAGACAACGACGACCCCCGGAAGGGGAACAATGGAAACGTGCGAGTGTGTCAATTCTTTGGTTTGAAGGTGAAACTGGTTCGTTGTTGCCTTGAAAAGAAGGTGAAATTGGCACATTGTTGCCTCGACTAACAATTTGCTCTGCGCGGTCATCGCAAAGGCATGTCTTAAATGACGCCATGTGCGAAGGACAGTTATTTTTCACACGGTACGGATTGCTCAAGCCAAAGAGGGAGTAGGGAGGGGCCTGAACGGGGAATGCCCGTTTGTGGGGCAGTGCTTATGTTAGCTCCACTATTTGATTGAGGGAGGGAGAGGATTGGCAGAAAGGGGGAGTATTACACGAAGAAGAATTGACTGTTGCAGTGAACGATCAGGCAGCACCGAGCAAATACTGGGAAACAACCACGGGCCAAACACATCCCCGGGCGAAGCCGGGACGACTACTAGTCTATAATATATAGTGCGAGTTTTATTTATGTACCCATTGTTTAGGTACAACAATTACATTTCTTGCAGCGCACAATCCTTCAACAATCAAACTGCTTCCACAATCAATCGAATGCTTCCAACAAAGGGTACATAATTAAAACTTACCACTGTACTTATTTCTCTTAGTGAAGTCGGTCGCACGTGAATGCGGGTGTGATTCAAAGTTAATAATACGTGTCAAGAATGGCTGGCTCTAAAACAAAATGAAAAAATCAACAGCACTGTTGCCTTAGTGAAGTACCAACAGGCGGGTTCCCAGGCCGGCACGAGAAAGAGTTGGGA
>JAHWFP010191256.1:628-25631 GCA_023313725.1 Lithobius niger
GACAGTTAGGGTCTAGGTGTACAATTTTGTCAGTAAGAGGCTGGAAAGCATTAGACCCTTACTACCCGGTGGTTAGATTAGTTTTAGTCTCTTCGGACTGAACGTTGTCTGAACGGTTGTAGCAGGTTTTCTTTGTTTTTAGAATATTGTTATGGAACTTTAATAGCACAATTTTTTTGTGAAGTTTGGAATTTTGTCTTTTGATGCTTTAGAATTTTTTATTATATTTCGTAGATTTATGGTAGAGGATTACCATAATGCTCTCTGTTACGAATATGCTGGCATGTTACTAAATTGAAAAATTTATAATAATTTCCAACGTAAAGCAAAGCAGGAAACGTATAACCATACTACCACTTGATCATCACATGGGTCATTGTAGGAGGATTTCCAGTTTTTCGTCAAAATGTATTTATTGCTGACCACCGGGTAGTAAGGGTCTAATGCTTTTCAGCCTCTTACTGACAAAATTTTACACCTATAGACCCTGACTGTCAAAGCTTGTCAGTGTTCCTTCTAGGTTTTGACTTTTAGATCCTTACTCTAAACATTTAACGTTCCGTTTTTGTTTATTAATTCGTGTTACTTTTAGAATTGCAGCTAAACTGTAAAACAGTGCAGTTGACGGTCAAAGCAGATAGTTTAACACAAGAGACCCTAGGCTGACCCTTACTAATCTTGCTTTCGCCAATGGTAACAATAGAAACAAATCCTTTAATCTTCAGTCTATGTCTTGCAGCTGGCGTTGGCTAATTGATATTGTTGCATAACAACAATGTTTAAAACAATGTAAAACAATCATTCTGGTGGTTTAGAGCTCCGTAACGCCTGAACCACTTGACCAATTAGAAAAGGCCTTATGAAAAGGGCACATCTACAGAGCAATACCTGTAAAATGAGCTAAGAACCAGCTTTATAGGACAAATGGTTTGACCTGTAGAGAGGACAGACGAAAGTATCCCCAGAACAACAACAACAACAACAAGCTGAACAAGAAGTTGTCTATTTGGCCCCTGTCTGCATCTCTGGTTTGGCTAAACCGAATTTCACAATTTTTGGACTGCAGACAGGCCTTTACTAGCCAAGGCTAGATTCCAAATTTGGTTTCAAGATGTTTACTTTTGACGGAGTTATAAGCTCTCAAAGTTGGGAGTTTAACACAGAGGTCCTAGGTCGACCCTTACTAACACTGGCTATCGCCAGTGTTAATGAGGTGGATATAAGCTGTAGCTTCTTGTGGGGTGTATGTGTGTGTGTGTGTGTGTGTGTGTGTGTGTGTGTGTGTGTGTGTGTGTGTGTGTGTGTGTGTGTTTTTTTTGGGGGGGGGGATTGAAGACAGGCAGTTTATTTTCCATGTTCGCTGCGTTGTTAAAAATTTACGCATAATTACGGTACAAAAGAACTGGTAATATTGCTTTCCAGTTCTTTTAACCGTAAAGATGTAGCTGAATTAACATTCAGGCTTTGTGCAGCAAGGTGTCATAATGCCCTCTGTCACATCATACCCAAGAAACACACATGTTCACATCTTTAATCGGTGCAATGCATCCGCAGATTAATGTTAACAGATACGAAAGAAGAAAACGTCCGTCCTTCTATGAACGCGTTCCACTGTAATGATACTGCTAACATCCAAGTCAGACAGACCAAGTGTCTCTCCCTATCGCCTAGCCAGAGAACTAATGACAGTAATGGCTGGAGAAGCTGCTTCAACAACTGCAGTGGGGCAATCCCGATGTCGGCTTCCCTGCCAGCCATTAGGCTGCGGAGGAAAAGCCAACATTGGAAGGCGATAGCCCGGCTGCTTTTTTTTTTTTTTTTTCGTAAACAGTTCAGTAGCAAAGTCGGATTTCGCTACGAAATGATTAAAGCAGATCATTAATCTGTATATTTACACCGCTATCCGTCCGAAGGGCCGAAAACTATGAGAGGGACACAACCTACACCCACACCCCTCCCGAAAACCAAAAGTCTGAGTAGGAAAAATGGATCTCATTCGGAAATAAAAACGGAAGGTGGAAAAAAACTGAAAAAACTGTGAAAAAGGAGTGCACTAGCAACAGCAATTTTTCGAAGAAAAAAAAAAGAGTAGGAAATTTGAGACTCCACCCCAGCCCTCATTTTGTGACACTTGGCCTAGAACGATTCATACTCCAGGATAAGTCAATAGCATGTGCTTCTTAAGATGGGATGCTTAGCTTCACGACTAAACTCCTAGGCGTATTATAGCACGCAAACGGCACTGATGCTTGGTGCTTTAACACTGCACTTGCCTCACGCTGCTATAAAAGCAACCGTCAAAGGCAGAACGTGATCAGATCGCCGTGCACAGCCTTTAAACGGTTGTCGAGACCCTGTGCTAGAGAATCATACCAAAAAAACAGATGTAAATATTGACAGTTCAGTCTTGAGTTGCCGTGGTCGAGAGACCTTTAGCGGCAAACAGAGTTGTTAATTGAGTCTGGTACGCTTTCCTCCGCTATAGGAAGCCAGTGGAGGGATAAACGTCTAAGAAGGTAACCAACGTCTTGTGTCTGAGTCAATCATTTCCTTCACGCTACCATTACGTAGCAGAGATGCGAGTTACAATTTAATATTTTGTATTCGTTATGCCCCTGTCTGCCCTTCACAGGTTCCCTGAAGCCTTGCCATTACTCACGTTAGTTCAATTTTTGTGATGGGTTTCAGAAAGACGACATGGAATTGCCTGAAATATGAGTATTTGCACTTAAGTTAAGCATATTGCTTGAAATTTGAGTAGCACTTAGTGAGCTTGCAACATTTGTAAAAAGAACACTGAACGATGCAAGCTCTGAAAAATCGTCATTTTGAGGAAGTATACTGTTTGTGATCCACCAGTTAATTCGTGTACAATATTCGGCTTCTTTTTAATGTTTTCTCCGGTATTTTTCAAATTTAGCTGTGTAAAACTCATCTTACTGTGCCTTAATTAAGTTCGTCAATAAATTATGGTAGATGGTGTAGTAATTTTTTAGTACATCATTACACGGTTGCTTTTAAATTTACAAAACAACATGTCCCAATTTCCTATAAATCGACCTAAAAATGTCATTTGTCATCCATGGCTTAAGCTTGTTTTCACTAGAAGGAGGTTTACGTTTTATACACTTAGCGAATTGCATAATACTTGTTTACTTATCGTAAAAAATATTGAAAGCCACGCTTACATAATGCTGCAAATAAACACTTTGCCAAGTTTTGACATCTGATAATATTTTCAAGTGCAGCGTAGTTAATTTCCCAAGTATATGTATCGTCCGAGCCTGGATCCTGATAATGTTTTTCGGTGTCAATAGATAGTGTAGTTTTATAACCGATTTTGTACAGTTCTGCTTGGTAATCACCGAACAAAAATTAGAAAACAAAAATGAACTCGTTTGGTGCTTAAGGAAAGGTTTAACTGATCCGAACTCAAAACAACAAAGGAACATAAATAAACTTACCTGTAAGGTTTCAGATACTGTATGGTTGCTGTACTGTTTAGTCTACGTGAAACCTAACTGTTGTATTCAAATGTTTTTACCATTTTTACTTTAGAACACGATTGATCAGCTAATGATTGGTGCATTCTACTTGGCTAAACGACACCACTGGAAAATATTTAAAAAAGTAATCTCAGTGGGCTTAGCACAACTCCACAGGTAATTCAGGGTTCGTGTGAGTCCTTGAAATCTGGAAATGTCCTGGAAAGTAATAATAAAATTCCATGCCTGGAAAAGTGCTTGAAAATCTTGAAAATCTTGGGTGAAAGTAGACGAAGTGACTGAAAAACACTGAAAAAATTTAGCCAAGAAAGTAGTAGAGTGTGTAGCCTTTCATTATTCTTCGTTTGGGAAAGTTTTGAAATTTGGGTTCTGGCTTTAATTGTATTTACATGTATACTGATTTGGTACAGCAGTAAGATTTCACGTGGACTAAACAGTACAGCAACACTGCATTATTTGAAACCTTACAGCAAAGTTCATTTGAGTCCCTTTGCTGTTTCCACTTCGGATCAGTTAAACCTTACCTTAAACATCCAACAAGTTCGTTTATGTTTTCTAAAAAAATTCGAAAAATAAGACTTAGCCGAATTATTCGAGTAAAAAAAAAGTACCAATGCGCCGAGTTTAAGAAAGTTGCGTTGTATGTCTGATGTGGAAACTTGGCTCGTTTTGATATTACAGACGTTCAATGGCTGAAACTTGGCGATTGTTTTTGGTTTAGATTCAACTCTCAGCAAACGTTTACATTCGAGGGTGTCGAGTTTTGAGTATACTTTCAGTCGCTCGCAATAAGGTTTCGTACCTAGTCCAGGAAACCTTTTTGTGTATCTGCTCTGAACCACTTCAATTTTGTCGATGTCTTTCGAAAGTCTTGGTGACCACATCTGGCTTGCGTGCGCCAGAACTGGGCGAAATCAGCAGTCAAGCATCGTAAGAACAGGATGTACATTAAAATTCATCACTCCTGGTACTGAGTTTAGCATATAAGGAAGAAATTTCGTTGTGAGCTCCACTTGGTTCCTGTATTTGCAGAACGAGGTTCGGTCTCCCATGATTTGCTGTTTTGTCAGTAAATCTGGGTTCATTATTTTTTAAATTTTGATGTTAAATAGTCTTTAAGCCAGGGTGCTTTGCACATGATGTATTTTAATGTGTATCCTGTACTTACGATGGTTGACTGCTGATTTTTACGCACTTAAAAACGGGGTGGTATACATCACCGAAACGTTGTTTGTTTTTATGTTAAAATGCACATTCACCCTTATCTAAGCTTAGCGTAAAGAAGTTTTTGGGAGTCAGGACTGCCGAATGGTTAACACGAGTGTCGTTCTCAATTCTCATATCCCAGAGGCTCAATCCTTGGCCTTCCCCATCTCTGTGCATTTCGGAACCACAGGAATGCGTTCGTAGTCATGTCGATTACGGCAGGTAAAAGATCTGAGGTATTAACTAGCAAAATTGTTTCTTCCCGTCTTGAGGTTATCGAGCAGTTGAAAGGAGTGTTAATTCAACTATTTCTCATTGTTTTTCCCTCATGTATTTAAAATAAAAATATTCGTTAGGTGCACTAGGCAGGTCCGATTGGGAGGATTCGGGTATTGAAATCTGCGTGAATTTGAAACGTTTTCCTAAATCTGATGAATTTTTATAGGATTTCGTTTCAAATTTTCGAATTTTTTTTTAAATAAAGGTCTCTTGTAGTGTGGGTGGAGAGGGGGGGGGGAGAAAGGATCGGGGCAGAGCCCTGCAAGCTATCATATTCTAAGTCAGCGTGAATATGAAACGTTTTTTCGTGGTGCAATTTATATGCGAATTCATTTCACATTTTCAAAATAATATTTTTTTAGTACAAAGGCTTCCTGTTCTTAGTTTGGGGGAAGCGGGGGGAGGGGGGGGGGGCCCGGAACCCTGTAAGCTAGAAAGAAATTAGGAGCAAATCTGAAACGTTTCCCTGCAACTTCGAAATACAATTTTCGTACGAATTCATTTCAAATTTTTCAACAAAGATTTTTTTTTAAACAAAGCACTCTTATAGTGAGGGCTTTCCCGGGGATCTCCCTGGGTTCCCGGGTGGCCCAATCCGACACCAGCACTAGGCTGTTCGTTGTTACTGCATATGCTGCAATTTTTTTTTATTTACTCTGTTTTAGCAGAAATTTGTGTTAGTTGCTCTCAGAGAGCTTATCGACAGTATTCTGGCGTCTAGACATTTTTATGCTAGAAAACATACATTAAATTTTATCACAGCGTAAAGAACAAACCCACGCCAGACAGCGGGAGAGCAAATGATAGAATTGTTTCAAATTGATGTTAACGAACTTTGTACTGAAGTTCGAAATCGACCAGTTCAGAAGAACAAGGGATTTCCAACCTTCCTCCATTTATCTAAAAAAAAAAATGATAAAAACTACTGATAACTAAGTTAGTTTTATCTTAATTACAAGAATTGACGGTGCTATTAGGCGAAAAGCTAAGTGCTATCTGTTAAATGGGATTTCCCCACTTTATTTTTTTTTATGTATGCCTATAGTTGAATAATCTTTTGAAGAGGCCTTCGATAATGATATCGGTTTTTTTTTTTAAGATTAAACGCAATTCGTTTTATGACATACATTTGCGACGAACGAGCTAATCAATCAAATTAAACTTGCACTCGATCCTTTCTCCACTGGTGGGATGGATCAAAAAGAAGTTTTTCGACTACTATATAGTCCACTTTAATTCTTGACCCACGACTCTCTGATTCACTGATGTAAGCTCACCCTGCAATGGTCCAACTTGACCTACTGATTCATTTCACCCAAGTAATCCGTATCTCATCAACAGACTCCTCTTGTCGAGTTGACCTAATCACACACATCTGGCCCAAAGTTTTGACCCACCAATTTGAACTCAATCTAACCTACACAAACACGGCTTGCACTTGCGGTGTAGGTGAGAGTATACATAAAATAACAAAATAGATTGTTGTTGAAAAAAGGAACAGGATAATTAGAAAACGCTTATTCTCATTCTTTCAATTTTACAAGGCCTATTGACCACGTCCTGAACAGGACTGTATACTAGAAACACTGCAATCCAAACTTTCGCAATCAGAATTGCTTCCGGCGCTTCGCCGACGCCGGTAACGCCAACATGGCACCAGCTACCTTCCTGTTCTCGTCTGAATGAGATTCGCGAGAGGGCAATCATACAATATATTTATTTATGATTTTATTTACAAAATTATTGTAACGCCCTATATAAGCAGCATAACAACGATTTCAGATTAAAACAACAATTTTAAAAACAGAAGAAACATGAGGCGCGTATGGTGCCCACCGTTCTCGCCTCTGTTCTCGCCTGAATGAGATTCGTGAGATGAAGACAACGCGTACACTGTAAAAACTAAGCATCTTAAATTCAGTTGTATGGTTGATGAGCCTCCTGAAAATCGTAAAACCATCTTAATTTCAGATGCAATGGATCTGTGCTTTGAAGATTTAAGACACCACCAGTGTAAGATGAGTCCTAATTTCAGACGTGTTTCATTTAAGATGCCATTAAACGTAAGATGCATCTTATCAGATGGAAGACACGCGAAATGAATATTTTAAGACGTTTAGCTGTTAAAGACGCCATAGTTTTCAGTTGCAAAATTCATGCAGTGTATAAAATGGCAGCAATTTCAGATGTCCACGCAGTTAGATGGTTTATTTTTAAGTTGGAAAAGAGAGAAAATTGGAAAATTGTAAGATGGCAATTTATTTTAAGTGGGGTAACCGGTAAAGACGGCAACATTTTAAGATGTCAACCCATTTTAAGCTACAAAACGGGAAAGTTGCTAATATTTTAGGATGGTAATTTTTTTTTAAGTTGTGAAACTAGCAAAGATGCCATAGTTTTAAGACGGCACAAAGCATTAAATCGGAAACGAAGTGAAGTTACCAACATTTTAAGGCGGCAGTTTACTGAGTTGGAAAATAAATGATTGTATTGTTTTAGATGGATAAAATATTTTTTGTCAACACAACGCACAATATTATTTCCACATCATGAAATATTTCAATTAAAACTCCGCTCATTGTTATTAAATGCGAATAGGAATTTAAAAAAAAAACTTATTTTTATGTACTACTTTTTTCAATACTTATTCCGAAAATATTACACAGTGACGGCACGCAAAGAACCATACAATAACGCATTAAAGATGCATAATTACTTACACATTATTACAATAAATACGTAGGTTTGACAAAAAAAAGATGCTTATATAAGCAGCATAACAACGATTTCAGATTAAAACAACAATTTTAAAAACAGAAGAAACATGAGGCGCTTATGGTGCCCACCGTTCTCGCCTCTGTTCTCGCCTGAATGAGATTCGTGACATGAAGACAACGTGTATATTGCGGGCAGGTTGCCACGAATGGAAAAAAGCTGTATATCTTAAAAACGATGCAAACATCAATTTATAAAATCGAGCAGCTATTGGAGAATTAGTTCAAACTTTTGCCTGTGCTAGGATAAATTTTACAAACAGTATCACATTTTAACTAGCTGTGCATATTTTAATTTACTTGTCGGACGTCAGTTTCTCCTACATTTTGTAGATACTGCAGCTGGATTTGCTCACCATGTTCAATGTTTATGGCGACTGCTATCCCATATTCTCAAAGCGGTCGTATCACAGCTTGCTGCACCTTAAATCGTGTATCTGCTGGTATACTGTATCCACCCAAAACCAAAACTGGTATAAGAAGCCGCCAAGTTTCAAAAAAGGGTCGGCCTTTCAAAGTAGTGATATCATTCAACCAGGGAAAGGCCGCCAATGTTAATCCTGTTAGCCAAGTTAATCGCACCTGCTAATAGTTCAAAAGTTAAATGAAAACTAGAACATTGCTACTGGCGGTAGCAGTCTTCAAGTTTTCATTTAACGCCCAAAGTATTGTAAGGTGCGATTAACTTGGCTATAACAGGATTAACCTTGGCGGTCTTTCCCTGGTTGAATGATATCACTACTTTGAAAGGCCGACCCTTTTTTGAAACTTGGCGGCTTCTCTTATACCAGTTTTGGTTTTGGATGGATATCACTTCTTTCATAGGACTGTGAACGAACGAAGGATCAGACGGTTTAATCGTCCCTTTTCTGTCTGGAGGAATTTTATGTCTACAAATTTTCTCATTCATAATTTTCATATTTGCCATTGCCAAATTAGCCGTTAAGTCAGCGAAATTGACAGGGTTTAACGCTGATTTTCGTTCGCTTCGTTTACTCAATCAGCGTATCCCTTCTCACTTGGCCCCACCTCGGTTAACGTTAATCATTCAATCACTTAGTTACCATGGTATTCACGAACATATAATTGTCCCTTTTTATCGTCGTGGGGCAGATATAATTTAGTTTGGATTCGTGTACCATAACAAAAAACAGACCAAATCTTTGCAATAAAACATATTCCGTCTCTTAGTGAACCATTCTCCAATTTTCTCCTATTTTATTGAGGCCCCGGCCATTTCCATTTCCATTCATGTTTTTATTGAGGCCCTAGCCCGGTGCCATGCGCCCCATAACTAATCCCCCCGGCCACATACTTGTAACAACAATGAATTCTGACAATTAGGTACTGAAACGATAAGCGTGTAAGCATGTTATAATCTACTGTTGGATGACAATACAAACAATGGTTACAACAATAATTTTGCACTTACGAGCCACTTCAGGGCCACGTGCTTCTAGTTGCAACACCCATTTTAGAAAAAGGCACTTCCCCAAATGACGCTTTACCTGTCTGCCGAAATTTAGATCTGGCAACTTTCCCTAATCAGCTGAGACGTGTCGTTATATCCTATGAGAATTAACGTGGGAGCCTGCGGACTAGTTACTAGTTACCATTAACACAAATCAACGTTATTGAGGACACTTTTTCTCCATGAAGGACACGTTCCCACATTTTCGTGTTGACGTTTTCTTCGTTACTGGACCCAAGACACCTGATTCAAACGATTGCAAAGTTTTCTACCGCATAAGGAATTTACACCAGTATGCTGAAATCAGGTATGAGTTGGTTTCAGTTAAAAGACACAGTCTGCTAGTGCAGCCGCCTTTTTTCATCAACAATCAGTTTTAAACAATCGGATGTCTACAATCGGACGATCTAATATTACTTGGTGGCGACACACTAGCGTGTGTCTAGATTTCACAGTTAGGAAGAATTATAAGATAACCAACTACGTCGAGTGAGCTATGCCAACAATCACTTGTCGCAAAAACTCAAGACACATCGTTGGTTATCCTGCTTATACCAACCGCAAATGATTCGAGTAATGGCTGCATTGTTGCGTTAATCTATATATATAATTACACAAGATGCGGAACGCTGTCATCGGCAGCGCAGCAGCGATCTCCATCTGCAACAAGCAGGACATACGATGCCATCTCTGCCATCTATCGACGGAACGGAAAATTATAAAAGTAGCAGCCAAGGCCCGGAGATAGTAGCTGCACCCGGAACGCAACGGCCAGCAGCGCGAACATACGATGCCAACTACCGACCGAACGGCAAATTAAATGGGGGGAGGGGGGGGAGCGAGACGACGCGGAATGAGCGAGCGACTCCGCTAGTTCTTGGTATTATTTGTTCGTGCCATAGCTATTGTTGCGTCCGAACATCAACCCGTAGGCCTAAGCTAGTATTTTCAGTATTGTTAATTCTTATAGTACATCAACTTTCTCAACGGCAAGCATGTTAGTATTAAAAAAACAAGTATAAATTTGCAAATGTAAATACATCAACGTGTTGGAATAAGAAAGATTACTCACAAGTATAAGCATTTAAAGGGTTGGGAAGGAGAATTTGTAAATCAAAAAGTCCCTATTGAAACGTGGTACATTCGTTTTTATTAGTTCAGTATGAGTTTTCAAAGGGCGCCACGTGTTCCATCTGGTAATCTTTGCTCATTTTTCAGCACAAATTTAATATTGAATTGAATATTGGTTTATTGAACAAGGTAAACGGTACAAAACTCCGTATGTACCCTCACCCCACAAGAGCTCTTGCTCGCGTGTGGCGTGTTGGCTACCATAATAAAAAGTAACAAAAAAAACCCCAAGAATTACAAATGTAAACTTATGCAACAAATGCAACAGTTTGGGTGTCTCGTAGTAAATCTAAAGTAAACTAAATTACAAGTAAGCTAAACTAAATAATAATGAATTACAAGCTAGTTTCGTTTAGTTTAATTTTAGGCTGAAAACTGAGTAGAAATTCCCACATAAAACTCATGACGCCCTCTATAAACTTAGGCGGAACTAATAGGAATGAATCTAAGACGTTTCAGAAGGTATCTCGGTCACAAATTCTCCTCCTCAACCCTATATTCTTGGTATAAGTAATACTCCCTTGGCAAACAAGGAAATAAGAAGTTAAAAAAGGGTTTAAAGGGTTTAACGAGCGTTAACCACTCCTGGTCATCTGCCCGAAGCCCTAAGGCCCTATGTCTGCAACAGCCAGATTCCCAGGCGGAAATGAGAAGTTCATAGGGTTTAACGAGCATTAATGAGAAGTTGCCCATCAAACAAAACTATTTTAACAATAGGATTCTTGGAAAGTCGTTTAAACTGGTGTTATTTGAGCATTGTTGGGTGATTTCACAGTTCTTCTTTGTCAAACAAGGAAAGCGGCAATTTGCCCATTTATCCAACAACGATCAATTTATTTTAGTTTTTAGCATAACTTTCCTGGCTTTATTGTTGGCAGAACTCACTAGAATATGAATGTGAATTTATTTCACTAGTGAATTCTGCCAACAATGGTTTAATGGTTTTATTCTTGGAATCCATGACGAGAACCATGTAGTGTTGTACAATGCAAGAAATTTCAAACACGCTGAAAGGAGTGTGCATCCGCTTAAAGAAATAGGTCCACTTTTATGCGTCATTATGAGATACAGATACATCATCGAAATTACCATAGGTTCGTTTAGAACTATGGTAATTTCGATTTAACCTAAAGTTTTGTATTTTAAAATAGTAAGAGCTTAATTTTTTCTGAACTCGCGCGATTGCTGCATTGAACAATAAAAAATTAAACTGAAGAGTCCACATTTTTTTTTCCCGAAATGAACACCGTTTCGCATATTGTAGCAACAAAACTACGGGACTCGGCATTCAAACTAACCTAAACTTTTAAGTCATATAGGTCTAGTTTGGTGACAGGGCGGGTGAGGGCGGGTCAAAGCTTGGATCACGTCTCAAACGAGGGTTACAAGGTCAAACCTAGCTTAGGTCAAACCTAAGTTCACTGGGATAGCAGGTCACAGTTCTAATATTTCAAGTCGCCAGGTCCGTACTAAATCAGACCCGCACATTTGGCACGCTTTTGCACTGTGATTGTTGTACGTAGTTGTAGACGAATGTACATTGGGCTAGTTGACTGGGCCGAGTAATATGCGAGTCGAATTGACTTGCTACTCGTCCTACTCTACCAATATAAACCTCTAGAGGGCGAGTAGAGGGTGAGTAGTGGAGTGTCTGACAATTCTGATCATCCCTCCTCGTCGCCATTGCAATATCTAGTTTAACATCTAAACTAGCTACCGCAGCGAGGGTATGAGCCCCTTTCCAGACACGTATGGTTCAGTGAACAGGCAGGGGTAGAATGACATAATGAGCAGCACTGGCCTTTCCCAGTACTGCCTTATATAACTTTATTAAAGGTATATACCTCCCAGCGCCATTTTTCTCGATCCTCCACATCAAGTACGGCCCCAAAGGTCTATTTCCTTACCGTTAGTCTTTCCCTTGCTAAAAATCCTTTTTTAAATGTGGCGTCTAGGAGATTTTTTGTTGAATATAATGAAACTTTATTTACTAACGACCCGTTACTAACTGATGCATTGCGCGCGTACAATAATTATGACGTTTCATCTCTGTGTGTACATCTACTAATTTTCTAATAATTACCATGAGATCTAAAATCTAATAGACTAATGCGGTAAAAATTAAAATTAATTATTCCAATAGATCGCCGAAGCAAAATTATAAGACACTAGCCTAGAAAATTATAAATTGTGATTTTAAAATACGAGAATCATTCCGGTTCGTGACGACACAATCGTTGACTTGATTCTGTCTCGTGTACTAGTCACAAAGCCAACCGAGACAGCAGCTATGCGAGGAACACAGCTACCACCCCAACCGACCTTGGCACTGTAATTGCTCGGATGATGATCTGCGCGTAGCAGTAATTTGGCACGCGGAATGTTATAAGACAGGCCGGGTGTCCCTTTAAGGAACCAGGTGGCTTCACCTTCAAGGTGAGCCAAACCTACAAACAGTGGCGGGCCCTAGCGGCCAGCTAGTATAACATGGTCCAGAGGTGTGCCTCCTTAAGGGATGACACACCACCGGAATTAACAGGCACTCCACGTAGCAAGTCAACTCGACTCGCACATTACTCAGCCCAGTCAGCTAGCCTAATGCACGCCCGCCTTTAATTGAGAGACAATCCCTTGAACTCGGCTCCTTTGTCGTTTATGGGAATCAGGAACTTGTTATAAATCTAACGCGGAGTGGCTGTGATTAGATCTCTTCCGCGCACTTATCAACAGCTATCCTACGTCCATATCAAAAATGCCAAATGGGTAAGAACTTCCTACGGATGCGCATTTCCTAAAGATGCCGCTGTTACCAAAGAAGTCACGCGATGGGGAAAACCATGACTCTTATGCCCGACTTCCGAATAACAATTTGTAACCAAGGTCACGGTCAACGATACGTCAACAGATAAATCGTGTTACATCGGACCGAGACAGGGTATTAGGGACCTTTTCCAGTGATATTTAAACTTAAATGTTGTAGTGACAACCTTTTGAAATTTTCCACTTTCGGACTCACTTTCGCATCGCAATCCCATCAATAGCGATATCGTCACTCAAGACTTCAAACAACAATGGATGCCGCAACAGTCAAGCCAAAGACTTAGCATTAAAGGTGCCTATTCACTGAATGACAGGTTGCAGCATCTAGCGTCGTCTACCATTATTAAGTTCTCTGTAGCACTCGTTTCAACAAGCGAAGGAATGCGCAAAGAAATTTCTTTTTACACAACAAGCTAGCCACGTGTTCCTTTGCACTCAATAATTAAGAAACACGTGGCTAGTTTGTTGTGTAAAAAGAAATTTCTTTGCGCATTCCTTCGCAAGTTGGTGCGTCCACGTGCACCTGGGAGTAACAGTCAAGGTTAACGATATCACTGTCGCCATCTAGGGGTTCAAAATCTGCGTTTCAAAACGGTCGATATACAGAAAAAAAAGCCCGTGATGTCATTAGGCTTAACTTTACCGCTTGTTTCCCGGCTCACCAACTTTACACTCAATAATCAAGGAGGCACGTGGCTTATTTGTTGTGTAAAAAAGAATTTATTTGTGTGTTCCTTCGCCGGTTGAAAGCAGGGCCGTAACAAAGTAGTTTGGCGCCCGGGGGCAAAGCACAGAAATGGCGCCCCTTCCCATACACCGTGAAAGTACAAAGGCGCCCCTTCCCATACACCGCAAAAGTAGAAATGCTAATTTTATTATTTATCATCATCGTAGCACAGAAATGGCGCCCCTTCCCATACACCGCGAAAGTAGAAATGCTAACTATTATCAGGAGCCAATAAAACGAGCCCCTCCGGGGCGAAAACAAACATGTTCATTTGTTCCTGCTATTATATATCATCATCGTAGCACAGAAATGGCGCCCCTTTCCATACACCGCAAAAGTAGAAATGCTAACTATTATATATCATCATGGTAGAAGGATGTCCAACAGCAACAAATTACCTCGAGGCATTGTTTGTCACTATAAGAAGATAATTATTCGAATATTCGTTCAAAATTCAAAAAACTATCGTTTTTTATTTACTGCGTAGGTTCGTCTCGCTAACTTTTTTTAATTGTTTGGCGCCCCCAAACTCAAACCTGGGGGGGCAGTTGCCCCCCCTGCCCCCCCGTACTTTACGGCCCTGGTTGAAAGTAAGGGCTAGACAAAACTAGATATCGGCAAATAGCTATAGATGCTGCAGCTTGTCATATGGTGGCAATCCCCCTTTAAGCTTAATTCTTAAAGTGCACGTAAAGTCACAACAATGTGATACTGACGAATTTAATGCTTTATATTTTAACATGTAAAACCATTTAATTGCTGGAGGCTCTTTGATTTCCGGCATGCTCCCCAAATTCGTATACATCTCCATCTGTGGGATCCGGTAAAGGCTCGACTATAATGCGCATTTGGCTTAACATCCTATTTATTATTAATGTGCAGCTTGTGGGTTCAGTTTTATATGTAGAAAAGTTTTAAAAGTCCTTTTTCTACCGTATGAGTGGTAGCGGCCTGAACTAGTTTTGAGTTTATCGCAAACTCAAATTGCGGGGGGGGGTTGTCGATGTTGGAGCGAAGTTACGAAGTTATAGTGCTTTTTTTTGGCCAAATTATACTCGTTTTCCAGCTGCATGTAAAACTAATTGCAGTGATATAGTACCATCAATATTGCTATATTTGCTAAAGCCAGCAGCATTGTCAAACCAGATGTTGTATGTTGTACACTGATCCAAAACTGATTGGCAAACTGTATTTCTTAATTTTTTGCTCATGCGCAAAAGAAGGAAGAGTGGAGTGTAAAACCCTATAACTTTGTGTGCACATTTTTTCCCAGTCAGATTCTTGTTGCGGGATCGTCAAAATTGCCACAAAACTGTTAGCTGTAAGTATACTAACCTACGGTTACTTGGTTTTAGTGATGGCTTTCTGAATTTACATATTCGGACAAGAGCGTTGTCAAAAAAAAAAAAAACAAGGTGGTGCAGCCTGCACGTTAGGTGCACGCAGAATCTCCGACGGTTCCTAGAGCACCTTTATAGTTAATGTCCACATTTAAGTATTGGGAAATTAATTTCATTGACAAAATTGCATCGGAAACACCTTGAGGAACGATATTTTTTTTTCATTTTAGATAATAACATTTGCCTTCCGTGCCTACAGTGATCATAACATTTGCCTTCCGTGCTTAATAAAGTAAACAATGCGTGCAACATAGTTTTTCTCGGTTCAATCTGTCTTGAATATTTTATCTGCTATCAAGCCTAGCTGTTCTGTTGGCCCAGATGACTATTCAGCAGCATTCTAAAAGGAAATTAGATTTCACATTTCCCAAACTTTGTCTTGGGTTTTTAGCTTGTCCTTTATATCTGATAAATTGCCCAAAATTTGGAAGACTCCCGATGTGATCCGTGTTTACAAGAAAAGAGGTGGTCCTAGTAATTGTCCAATTGTCCTAACCTGTGTTCCATGTAAGGTTCTCTTTTATCCATGAAAATAACATTCTGTCTAACGACCAATTCGGTTTTGTTTCTAGTAAATCAACGACCCTGCAACTGCTTTCGGTTCTAGAGCAGTGGACCAGCTGTGCTGATGATGGCATTCCGGATGATGTTATTTAGATTTAGATATGCCAAAGTGTTCGAGTCTGTAGCACATACCAAGCCACTGCTTCTGAAGTCAGTTACTAAGTGGATTTCAGAATTTCTTTGTAATCGCAGTCAGTCTGTGGTGGTGAATAAAGCCCCTTCTTCTTTGTCCCCGGTTAATAGTGGTGTTCCTCAGGGATCAGTATTGGGACCTATACTGTTTCTTTTTATTAACGACCTCACCACTACCAATGAACTGTATCGGATCTGAAAAAGTTTGGGGATGATGTGAAGCACGAATGAATTTAGTAGAGCTATAGTAGTGAGCTAGTTTGCTGGGCAAATAATTGGCAGCTACCCATTGCTCCAACTAAATGCAGCATTTTTTATGTTGGCCGCTCAAACGAATGCCATGAGTATTCCCTTTTCCAGGACAAAATTGGAGTTTGGCTCTCAAGTGACCTTAAATCTGGACCCCAACTGTGGGCGCGTGTAAAGACTGCGCGCCAGAGTGCTGCTATCATTAAAACAGTTTTTACTTCTAGAGATAGAATGATCTTTGTGTGTGCATTTAAAGTCTTTGTTCGGCCTCTGTTTGAGTACATAGCCCTGTCTGGTCGCCTTACCAAGTAGGTGGTATTATGATAATAATAATAATAATCAATTTACCACAGTTAGTGGAAGGATAACAGAAGGGCCTTGGGCCTCTAATACTGCTCCTGTGGAGGAAAGATTTCAACACGTTTACGGTCTTGATGGTTTTATGCAGTACTCCCGGTTGGTCGTTTCAGGAACTGATCTAACCTTTCGGCATGTAACAGTCTTCGAAACCGGACACAGAGCTCACACTTACTGTCTCCTCGCCCAGGGTATTCAGATTGGGACAACCCTAACCGAAAAAAAATTTCGCCGGCAATCCAAGCGTGACTTGGGAAAAGTAAGTTTCCAACTATGGCCCCGAGTGCAAATTTGATTAAGCGAGAGGTCAAAAAATGGCAGATCGACAGAAATAAGTCCACGAAGAATTTTATAAGTCAGGATTAGGTCGAATCTAATTCTTCGCAATTCCAACAGCTCAAGACCCGTCCTTGCAAGACGCTCCCCATAACTAATGTCATGAAGGCCAGTCTTACCCTTCGTAAACTTGCGCTGAACACGCTCTATGAGGTCAATGTCTCTAGCCAGAAAGGGGGACCAGACAGGAGTTGCGTACTCGAGGAGGGGACGCACAAAGACCTTAAAGGCCAAGATCTTTGTCAAGCAGTCTCCAGATGTAAAGCACCTATTCAGAATGGCTGATCGTTGGTAAGCAGCTGCACAGACCTTTGCTCAATGAAGAGAAGATTTCTAGTTGCTGGAAAACCAGACCCCCAAATCCCGGACTTCAGACATCACAGGTATTGATACATTGGAATCGGTTCAGAGACATTTTACCAAGTATCTTTCGGATCTCCAGAACAAATCTTATAAAGAGAGACTAAATCTGAAGTCACTTCAACTGCGTCGTCTCCGAACTGACCTCCACCTCACGTTTTCTTTACTGCACGGCCTCGTCGACTTTGATTATTCCGTGTTTTTTTAATTACGCCATGACGACAGAACCTGTGGCCACTCTTTTAAACTGATTTCAAATAGGAGCGATTGTCGCAAATATTTCTTCGCAAATCGTGTGGTAAAACCATGGAACAGTCTGTCTGATCAGGAGGTATGTGCTCCAAATTTGGAAACTTTTAAATGCTACTTGCAGAAATGTGACCTGTCTTAAATTTTTGCATAGATTTTGAATTTGGTGCATTGCAACTTGGTCCTGCATTTCTGGCTTGAGTTCTGTTTTGGGACCTAGACGTTGGTGTTTTATTTTTGCTATAATGATTATATCGTTTTTTATACTTTAGTCTTAATGGCGACTCGGGTTTTTTGTAGCCGATGATTTTTAAAAAATTGCCATCATTGTTTTAACTTTTTTTTGTGTGTGCCCAAATCGGTTATTTTAGATCTATATTTGTAATTTATCATTGTTTTACTTCAAGTTTACATTTTTATTTTTATTGCATGCACCTTCCTTTACCCCTGCTTACCTTTCTATTTGACCGGCGATGCCATCGGGGACTTATTCATCCTTGGCAGATCTCACCTTGGTGGCAAGACGATCGTACCCTGTCCTTCCTCCCTTGCCCTTTTTCCCCTTCCCTTCATTGGACATGTGGTGAAAACAGAAGCTCTTAACTCTTATTTTAATGCCTTTCTTTTTAACTTAACCAGGATGTCAATGGTTGCTATGGTCCATTGATCCATTCCAGGCCCGTTGCAAATTTGCAACAAACTTTTATTATTTTAATATTTTTTTTTTTTTTAAATTTTATATCGTTTCCCCAGTTCCAAGCGCCGTGGCTAATACAAATTTCCAATTGCTTACAACGGAGATATAATTCTGATTGAATCAGATACTTTGGAACTAGTATTTTTGATTTATGCAATACAAGATAAATTGTTTAATAACTTTAATTGATTTTCTTGTTTGTGGTGTTGAAATTTTTGTGAATTGGGGTTTGCAGAAGGAAACTTAAATAAAATTTGTTTGTAGTGATTGGTTTTCATTTCAACAGTGTGCAACCAGCAGGCTACAAGTCATTTATTTACAAGGGGGAAAATGTACAAGTAACAAAAGAAAATATTTGTTTTATACAAAATGAAAGAACAAGCTGCTAACACATGTAGCCTAGCAGAAGAAGCCTACCAGGCTGTATTACGAAAGTAGTTGTTAATATATAGTTAATCGCAATTTGACATCAAATTAATTAGTTTTAACTTTACTTATTGTTGATAACTTTATTAATCCCGTAGCATAGTTATTAAATATTTTTGGAATACTAGGAAACAGGCTTTGGGCCTCTTAGAGGCAGAGTGATTGAAATTTATAGTTATGTTTATTATTATGCCTTTGACAAATTTGTTATTGCCACTTAAAATTACTTAGTGTACGGTACTAATTCGGCTCACACTAAGATTATCAGTTAGTATACTATTAAGAATATAACTTAAAAACGGGGTGTACTACTAATTTTAAATCCATACCACTGTAAGGCTCTCATCGAGGTAATCAATTTAGTACACTTGAACGTCAAGATCGGTCTAAAATTGTTATTTTGACCGGATTCGAATGTTCAAGCTGAGTCCACGAGACGTCGGTGATTCTAGCGACGAATTCAGCAACGACCGATATCTTGTACTTGTGCTTATGGTCTGTGCGATTGTGTATGTCAGCCACAGCTTGAACATTTTCGACTATTTTAGCTGCTGAAGGTGAGCAGAAACTATTCGTAAAAATCAGAAAAGAAAGCCTACGGTACGTTACAGACATCAAAACTGTTAATTCCTAAATTTCGTTATATCGCCCAAATTTAGCGAAAAAAATAACTGCCCGACTAGTCATCGTACAGCGCTCATTGTGGTTGAGCGGTGAGATAGCTCAGTCTGGTTACTGACGGTTTGCGGATCTGGTCGAACCCTTGGAAAAGGCACCTTGGTAAAGTCCCCGCCGGGACTGCCAGCCAGGGTAGCGTGAGGCTACCAAGCTCCTTCAGCAGCTATGGGAACTTATTCTGGACAATCTTTCAGCCCCTATGATAATCGGAGGTTTCCTGGTTCAAATCCCCGGGTTTACCCCCTTCCTTTACCAGATATTTCTTTTCTCAAAAGTCTGGTAATGTTCAAAATTGAGCCTATTCAGCCACACAAGCATTAAATTGTTTCGGTCGGCTTAAGGCTCAAAGAAATTAATTTTTTTTAAAAAGTAAAATTATTTCTCTTTTATGAATACAAACTGGGGGACTGTGGTTCTTTTTAATAAAAGTTTTTGCGCAAACAAGGTCAGCTGAGAGATTGAAGCTGCCTTCCTCACTGCACTAAATCGAGCAATAAAGCTTTAGTCTCAGCTGGCCTTGCGTGCAACTCACTTGTCTTCGAACATGCCACTATGCTAAGTTGCTATTGAGTGGTATATTCTTTTGAAATTTTTGTTTATTTTTTCATTTCGGCTAAGTTTTCAGCTATTTTAGAGAAACAGTTGCGAAAACATCAGATTCTTGATATTGTATACCAAAATATCCGATATTTTCGTGTTTTTCCCAATTTTTGTGTAACCCTAACGTTATTATTGTGCTCGCTTTTGATTAATAATATATATATTTCTTTAAGATGAAAGGTCCATTTATCATGGGAATCTTTGCGCTGATGATCGCAGCCTTTGAAGCTTTTGATGCACAATACTGCAAATACACGAAATGTTTTCGGCCTGACGAATCAAAGAAATGTGACGAATTTGGTAAAGATTGGTACTTTACAAAGCAAACAGTTACATGTGATAGCAATAAGAAGACTTTTCGCATTGAGTGCTGCAATCTTAAAGATTTTTTTAACGCTGTGCTGGCTACTGCTCCTCCGATTGCATAATAAAGCACCAGCCACGTAACAGCATGTTTTACACTGTGAAAAACGTCCCTGTTTGTATTTCTTTAATTAAGAAAATATTGAAATACAAATAAAACATTATTGTATACAACTAATTGTACTTGGTGTTTTTAATGAATTGGGTTGCATGATTTGGTACGACGCTGCAGCATACGGCCGTAAGAAGATCCACCCAAAACCAAAAGTGGTTTACGAGGAGATACCAAGTTTCCAAAAAGGTTGGGCATTATAAAGTAGTGATATAATTCAACAAAGGAAAGGCCGCCACGCTTAACCCTATTAACCGGCAAATTTGAAAATTGTCAGGGGATTTTCACCGCTGGATTTTTCATTCTTTGAGCGGTCAAGCCAGAAAGGACTAGAGCACACTCAATAAAGCTAATTTCCCAACATTCACATACCAAGTGCAGAAGAAACTTCTTTGCATTAAAAGTGGTTGAGCCGTGGAACTCTCTGACCGAGGAGGCAATCTCTGCAACTACGTTAACCGCCTTTCGGCGGTTATGAAAACTGTATCTTTAGATAGGTTCCTTAAGCGTTTGTACTAGATGTTACTACAGACTAGGTTTTATTTTACCTTTTTACTTTAACTTTACCTTTGGACCGGTGTAACAGTCTAGGAGAAGAATTTAGAAAAGGCCTTAGTTTAGGAGTTAAAGGCATTTTTTAGTAGAAGTGGTAACTAATGATTTTCTGAACAAGAAGCACATGAAGAAGCTAAATATAAACGTTACCAAATTTTCATTGCAACTTTAAGACCAGTAATGAGCCGCCATCTTGAAAAAATGGCACCAGTGAGAGATTTTCTAATATTTTTAATATATCGACTTCTACCAAACCGTTTTTCTTTTTCTTTGCACCAAATAAAAGCATTTGAAATGTACTATACTTCATTACATACTAACACTTTCGATATTTTTAATAATTTGCGAACAGATTTAACTTAAAGATAAAAACATGCATTTGCTCATCGTAAAATTTCGCTATAAACGTAAATAAACCTCTAACGCCTAGACCCAATCGTTTTAATGCCCACCTGTTCTTGTAGTACAGAGAATTACCTTTAATTCGGCATATAGAACATCTATTTCGGTCCCATAGAAGTAGAGTAATGGATACGCAAGTATACGGGTAACATACGGCATTTCTTAAAATTAACATAGTGCAGTATAGTTGGTAAAAAAAAAACAACAACGAGCTGATTGTTCGTTTTTGGGATATTACCATATTTTTTCCAGTTATATCTTACATAGGGCTATCTTATTCCAAAAAACGAAGTATAGCAATGTCATAGCAGGCAAAATGGTCACGGTTTTCGACTATAGTCTGTTCCACATTTTGTTTTCAGGAAACTGACTGTACGATGCCACGTTTCCTCGCACTACGACTGGAAAAAAAATGTGGATATCTCACTTGTAGACTGTAGACATTTACTGTAAGATAGTTACGTCTTTTTGCACTCCTAGTGGAAGAAAAAGTGGCATCATACAGCCAGTTTCCTGAAAACATAATGTGGAACAGACTATAGAATGTACTCCTTCAAGCGTCCTACTTAATATAAAAGGCTATACATAGACTTTTCTGAAAGGTTGCGGTGTCTTCTTTCCACCAAGGCTGAATAAATTTGTTTATCATACACAGCGGCCATTCTATTCTGCTTTAAAGGTGAGGTGTTAATGCCATAGCAGTCAAAATGCATAGTGATTTTCGAATTAAATGTACTCTTTCAACCTTCCTAATTTTCATAACTAGGGTATTTATGACGAATGAGTCAGAACTATTGACCTTTAATGCAGCTCATCATTCACTCAGTAATTAGTAATGCACAGAGGCGAAAGGGGGTAAGAATTTTCGAATTCAGCTACTCTGTAAACCCCCTAATTAATTTAAGGATATAATTAGGCTTAATTGGATATGTATGCATTCCTTCCAACAAGGATAACACAAATTAAATAAATGAGTTTAAATGCATAATTTGTACACATATTCCAATAATAAAACAAACCACACGTGGACCACACATGTCTTGCCTGTCAACTGAATTCCATTTAAAATGCAGGGTGTTGTGTCTACAGCTATTAAATGACATGTTAAACACCAAAACGAATTGGATAATAAGAATCAGAATGTTGAAATATCTAAAACCACTATTAATTTTCATTAATAGAAAAAAAAATTATTACTGCACAAAGGAATATTAAGAACGAAATGGGAAAACGGTCATAACGTGACTCATTTAATATGCCCCAAAAATACACCCAGTTAAGTTAATAGGAAGACTGCAGATGTACTTAGTAATTGGGAGTTACGCACTAAAATTAGAACATTTATAGGTAAATCACGATTTTAGAGCATAGGGTAGACGTTTACGTTAAATAAGCATTGAAATTTTCTTGCAGCAAATTTTTTGCCTACCATTGTGTCTAACCAGTATATTATTGATTTGAATGGTTAAGACATTACCAGTAAAAGAAACTTTTGGGGGGAGGGGGGAGTGGTGCATACCCATCCCCCCTCAGGGTGAGATTCAGTCTCTTTCCCTATTTTTTCATTTGCAATATAATAAAGTATAACTGGCGTAAAATTGTTAGATTTTTCAGTAGGTGAGCAATCGGGCCTTTTCTGTCCCATAACTATTCTTTATAAAAATACCATGTTACCCATATGTTTGCGTAACCATTACTTCACTTCTATGTGACCGAAATAGAGGTTCTGAATACCATCAAAGGTAATACTCACCTACAAGAACTTATATAGGCATTAAAACTATTTGTCTAAGCGTTAGATGTTATTTTACGTTTATTGCGAGATTGTAGGATGAGCAAATGGATGTATTTTCTCTTTAAGTAAAATTCTGTTAGTAAACCATTAAAAATATCGAAATAATTACTCTATAATGAAAGGTAGTACCTTTTAAATCCTTTTATTTGGTGTAAAGAAAAGGAAAATCGGATTAGTAGAAGCCGAGATAATAACCTCTAACTGGTACCATTTTTTTCAAGATGGCGGCTTATTTCCGGTCTTAAAATTGCGAAGAAAACTTGGTAACGTTTATATCTTGCTTCTTCACATGCTTCTTGTTCAGAAATAAAATAGTTACCGCTTCTACTAAAAAATGTCTCTACTCGTTGCATTTTCTGATTTTACTCCTAGACTATAAGAGGCAACCTGTCCTTCCGTCTTCCAGCCCATTTTGGATCAAATGGATTATTATTATGTAAAGGATGCATTAAAAAAAGCCTTCAAATAAGTGAAACAATGAAAATCCATGTAAGAGCTACATCCACCCAAAACCATAACTGGCATAAGAGAAGCCACCAAGTTTCCAAAGAGGATCGGTCTTTGAAAGTAGTAATATCATTCAACCAGAGAACGGCTGCCAAGTTAATCGTACTGACTAATAGTTCGAAAGTTAAATGAAAATATTGCTACTCCTTATAATATTGCTACTCGCAATCTTCAAGTTTTCATGTAACGTTCAAAGCATTATTCGGTATGCTTAACTTGGCTAATAGGATTAACCGTGGCGACCTTTCCCTTGTTGAATGATATCACTACTTTCAAAGGCCGACCCTTTTGGTAAACTTGATGGCTTCTCTTATACCGGTTTTGGTTTTGGTTTCACTTCATTACAAGTTGTTAATTTTGTACGTTCGTTTAATTGGTATAGAATTAACCATTGTTGGAATGTAGTAACACTTTCTTTTTTTTACCATTGGCGTTTCTTCAGGTTGGAATTTCGAAGCGCACTGTTTTTTCCTCTCAGTTAGTTCAGTTTGTATAATTCTCTATGTTTGTAATTATTATTTATAGTGACTGTGTGATCGCTTAAATTTCTCACATGGAAGACTTTGTGCTCCCTCTAAATCGTTGAGTAGATTTTTTATGGTTGGTCTTTTTGAAATATAATTTTACAATTTTATTGTATAATAATAATAATAACAATTTATTGCAAATAATAGCAAATGGTCTGAGAGGGGTAATAGTATTGCCGCTTATACTCAGCCAGCCAATAAAAATACAAAATCGCCGGCTGCGAGGCCAGAGTCAAAACATAAACAAACAAACAAAAGAACAAAATAATAATAATAATAATAATAGTAATATTAATAAGAAGAATTTTAGGTGTAAGCCCACCGTAGGTACTTGTTCAGGTGCACACCTCTCAGCCTGTTCTTAAAGCTGGAAAGTGTTGGGGACGTAACAACCTCTTTAGGGAGACAATTCCAAATCTTAACCACACGATTGGAGAAAAAAAATTTTCGTACGTTCTCTGCTATCTTTTTATCGAGTAATCTGCTGACAAACTGTAAAATTTCAATACCTTATACCACGGCTGTGACGTCACGCTAACTCAACGCCATGCTAAATTTCCGTAGGTTAAATCCCGTTATCAAGTTACCCCACACTTTTGCCAATAACCCACACTTTTGATACTTTCTGATCACGCGACCGGGAACGCACACACCAGCAACCAAACACAGCGTCCAAAAACGTAACGCAATAAAAACGTACAAAAGGAATTGCTTAACTTGCCGGGATGGTATGAATGAAACGTGATCCTTGCTAACTCTCACATATCTGGCTATATCTAA
>JAHWFP010191257.1:0-43485 GCA_023313725.1 Lithobius niger
AATTAGATTAATTACCCATCGTGGTGGCAGTGAACCATGATTAGATAAGTCTTCATAACTTAGGTAGGACGCTGACGCTCTTCTAACTGTGCAGTAGACACGCTATGCTATTTTTCCGCGAAAGTAAAAACCGCCACTTATGAACTTATCTAAAGTAACCACAAGTACGCCAGATGTCGGTGCTATAGACAGTAGGCACCTCAAGACCCTGTAAGCGCCGCTACAGATTGGGGTGGCGTTGTGGTGGGCCCATGGTGTGGAGATTGTTCTTACTTCATATGCCGTGATTCTCATGCTCTTACTCAAATTTCGTTTGTCGTAAGCTGCTTCAATTGTTTTCCTAATCCACCGTGACACCATAGCGGCAGAGGTTTCCCGTTTTGGAGGTCAACAGGGAGGAAGAGTTGGTTTCTACCTCTGTGTATGTCTTCGTGCTGAGTACGGGCTAAGTAGAAACGGAGTGCTCTGACTGGGCAGAGCTCGTTCGGGTTCATTGCCTACGAGGTTTGAAAGGGCTGGAAACGTGATTGGTTTTGGTGGTTCAGATGGTTTCTGTGTCTTAGCTCTGAAGGACGCTCTTGGAAAAGTGTTACAGAAGAGAAGTTTGGGCCGAAGATGCAGTAGGCTGGGTCTGCCGATAGGGCCTGTATTTCAGAACATCTTAGGCTTGCTGCCAGAGTCACAAGGAAGACAGGGTCATGAGATGAAGTGTAACGGAGGACTCTACGACGGCTTAGGTGCTTGTAACGCTCCCCGTTTCCCTGGTGTACGTGGAGTTTCAGCTTGAGGTTAATCGGTGTTAATGACGACTTTTTACGTTATTCAACACAGCATGGGCGACTGTCCCAGCATGGGGTATGGAGTGCCGGTCCTAATTAAAGGGGCCTAACCTTAAACTGTCGGTATCGCTGCCACCAACGGTGGATTTAACTATTTAACTAGCTAAAATTAAAGATGGGCTACATATTTCTATTTTACACTAAAAGACAATCAATCTAGCAAACGACTGAAGCTTAAAACTCCTGGTTATATTTTTGCAACAGAATGAAATAACACTTTACATCATAGTTTGCTTCTAAAAGCTCTTGAATACAATTATTTAAAAGTAGCAAGTTTGGAATATACAATTTAGTAATTCGCACGTTTTCAGACCAACAACACTTGTGTTTGGAATAAAAGTTTAAATTTTCACAATAGAAAAGTAATATTAGGTGATCCCGGAGAAACCCACAAGACTTAACAGCCGCACCTGATAAAAGTCTGACAGTATGTTTCTACATGATCAACCGTCCACAGTTATGTTTCTAAGTTTTCCAAGTACAAAAAGATCAACCTCCCTTAGTTCCCTCGAGAACTGTTCTAAATAATAAAAAGCCCGCCAATTTTACACTTAGGCATCAGTATGTCTCAATTTGACTTCCACAAAGATCAAACCGTCAATTAGTTTAGATTAAAAATCCATTTAAAATAAACTGGATAGAGTAAGAGAACCACTCTGACGTTATGGGGAGAGAGAACCTAAGATGCCGCTACAGGCGTCTCCACCATAATTTTCCCTAGCTAGAGAGTTAAAGTTTACGTTTTTAAACTAAAATTTAGAATATGGGGGTCCTAAACTGAACTTTCAAAAGCTAAACTATAACATACGAACCACTACCATTGTGCCCGGCATGGCATTTTCCGGACATGGCGTCTCCACTCTTAACTGGCGTGACCCTTCTCTAGCTTGAGATCTGTGAGCTGTGCTAACGATTGAGTTGTGGGGCTGGGGTTTTATACACAATACCGGAAGAAGGCGCGGACGCCGAGGATAGCTGCGGGGGTCTGATTGGCCGAGGGCCTCGAGAACAATGGAAAGCTGGAGGAGAAGTCGGTTGAACAAAGGGACTGGGTGCAGACCGTTTGAAGGAGTAGGGACATGTAAAGACGGAAAAGATAGGCCTGTTTTGAGTTTTACTCAATTGTAACAGCGGATGCTTTGACGGCTGAGGTGCTTGTAACATCCCCGACATCAGGTAGACTTCGGTCTTGTTAAAAATAATACTTTCGGTGATTTGTTGGTTTATCAAAGCACAGTCGTGGCTACGGGCCCGATGTAGGGAATGGAGCGAAAATATCCTATCAATTTACGTAGGCTAACAAGTATTAAATTACATGGTACGTGCTGCCACCATGGTGGCGTGCCATTAATTGCAGAAAATCCTGAGTTAAGAATAAAAGGGGGTTTACGTAATATTTTAACTCTACAATTAATAACTGGGTAAAAACAACTGACGTTTTATTTATGCAGTTAGACAAAATATAAAAAAAAAAACACTTTACATTTTCACACGAGTTTTTACAACTGAAAGCTTTGGAAATTAAAGCACAACGAATTTACATTATTAAATTCAACAAACGAACTTTGGCGTTTAAGAAAATAGTAATCTTTCACATCAAGAAAAGTTCACTCAGGTATGTTTCAACCTCCTAATGTAAAAATGCAGCCGCAAGTTACAATAGGCCTAGTACAGTATGTTGTTTGCGCACAACTCAACTAAAACTTCCAGTTAAATCTGAACTAGATCGGCTCAACGGAAGCACTAGCAATTTAAGCAGGACTTTCACTTAAATTAAATTATTTAAAATAAGTAAGATCGATGTGGTGCTTTAGGAAGGGAACCACCCTGACGTTTATGATTAACTAAGTTCAGAAACTGCCGATGCACGAAGTTAAAACATAAAAATTCAAACTAGGAGGTTAAGTTTAAAATTTGAACTAGTAATTTAGGTTTAGGGGCCTAAAATAAAACTTTCAACTATAAACTACGCGAAAATACGAACCACAACCATAGTACCCGGCATGGCAACTTTCGGACGGCATCGTTCCGGTCCCGATCGGCGTGACCACCTCCTAGCTTGAGATCTGTGAGCTGTGCTGTGGATGCTTTGGGCTGGGGGGTTTTATGGGGGAGGGAGGGGGAGGACGTCTGCGACGACTGCATGTTTTGGCGGCAAGAGAGGCAGGCAGGCTTGGAGGAGGGAAATTTGTTCGAGTACCAAAACGAGCCGTACACGTGAAGGCTTTAGAGGGAAGTGTAACGATCTGAATTGGCCTTTAAAAGGTAGAGACAAGGGGGGTTTTCGCTGATTGGCTGGAGCTTAGGTGCTCTGAGTGGCTGGATCTAGGACCGTTGGAGCCGTTGAGGGTTTAGAGTTCTGGAAGGGTTTGGTGAATTAATGGAAACGCAACAGTCCAAACTATGATGTTACGCAGCGCAACTATTGCAGGAGGGGGTGGGGGACGAAGTGTTTGCACAGAATATCAATTTCATGGCACTGGAAAACAGATCTTATCACTGGATTGTTTTAATAGAAGGAAGAGCAAGCTAGAATTGCATTTGGAACTGTAGGTGGTCACCCTCGGCGATTTTCGTATCCATATTTACAAACAAAAACAAAAAGTGGTGTCCGGTAAAATTGCCGTAAAAATCTTTTGAAGTTGAGCACCATGGTTGTGTTCAAGGGGCAGGTTAAAATAGTAAAAGAGTAAATAATTAACGTAGTGAAAAATGCTAAAACGCATTTAAGGTGGGGGCATTAACTTTGCAGTGGCAGAACTTAGTTATCATGGAAATCTTTCATATAAATTGTGCGCGCTACAAATCAAAATAAAAAAAATATCACATTTGACAAGTTCACATCCTATTTATGAGGTTAGGTACCTGTGCAAAGGAAGCTTCTCCTATTCCACAACTAATCTAAACTAGGTCGGCTTTATGCCTATAAAAATTGAAAAGAAAGCATTACAAATGTACAAAGTGGTTGGAGTTACGATGACCGGAAGTGTGTGCGTCGCGGCACAGTTTGGTGACTTTTTCTTAAGCTTGTAGCTGGAGAACCAGAAAGAAATTTTGAGTTCTGTTTTCGCAGAATGGAAGAATAAAGTTGTGGCTATTAAGAATTTTTATGATGGGTCAATTCGGATGGCAACTCCTGTAGATACAGTGGTTTGAAGTTGGAGGTTGGACAAGTCAAGGGTGGGGGGCGCCAAGACTTGAGAAAAAAAAACTAAGAGTTTGTGAAAACGATTTTTCCCGGAGATTTTTTTGACAGCTGCAGTCCCGGTATCCTCTCCAAAAAGCCCTTACAGGCCCCCACGCAGAGGATTCCATTTGGAGTTCATGGTGAACTCAAAATGGAAGCTAAAACAGAAAAGGTTAGTGCACACAAGACATGCCACTATCAAGACTGCCAAGCCAAGTAAAGTAAGTCAAGAACAACACGAGTTAAGCATTACCTCGGCTTTTATCAGGCCAATGGGATGGTATCCTACCCCCGGATCCACAAGATAATATTAAAACACTTTTTACAAAAATAAACTTCGTCGATTTGTATTTTTGGGGGGCCCAACGTTTTTGTGGCTAAGAAAATTTGATGTAAATTTAAAGTTATAAAGTTAAAAAGAAACACTATTTTTGCAAAATTAACTAGTTGCTGTCCGCGCTGCTTGGTGCAGGAATACCGTACAGGCAACCAGAAAATTGAGCAGAAGACATAAAAAAAATTCGGAAAAACACTAGGTTTGACTGAATGTACAAGGTTAATTTTTTTTGTACGAATTAACAGATAAATGAGGCCATCTATTGTTCTGGTAGTATGCCCCATATCTGGTCTAGTCTAGCCTTTTTTTTTTATCCCGGAAGGCTGCGAAAAAAACCGCCAGACGCATTACAATAAACCTAGACTGCGATAGTTGTTAGAAAATTGCACACAATTTGGGGACGCATAAAATGACCAGCTCTATTCACTGTTAAAACACCACTAGAATGGTTTAAGGTTACCAGACAACTTGGTTTACAAGAGAATTTAAACACAGAAGGGTTTTGAGATAAGTCCCATAACTTAAAACATAACAATAAATGCTGGGAGGTTTTGTGGATAAAAACCAACAACCGTTTAACAGTGCTAACCTTTTTCGCAGTGGGGTAGACCGACAGCTATTTTTAAAGAAAGCCATTTCGTAGAAAACTTAAAGAAGAGTCAACCGGGGACAGATTGCAACTCTCGTAGAATATTCCTAATGAATATTTAACATGTGTGGTTAAAATCTCTGTTAATATACCACTCAAAAAATTTAAAGAAAAAAAAAGTTTCGAAAATAAATAAATGGTTCTCAGCAGAAATTTACACTGAAAACGAAGTATTTACTAACACAATTTAAACAAAATCCCGACTCAAAGTGTCAGCGTTCTAGTGATACTTTCCAGGTTTGTATAACTACACAGTCTCCGAAGTTTTAAGACAAACACAATTTTGATGTTTAGGTTAGGTGTTCACAGATGTAGCCACCTTCGTAGCGGCATGCAACCATTATAGTTTAAAGAGAACTTGAAGGGGAAACTAGTTTGTAAGTTTGGTTTTTAGTGCAGCAAAAAAAAACTCAACGTGAAGAAAATTCACACACTACTAGGGTTAAGCTGGGTGGCTCGCACCTGTTTGCAAAAAAAAACTATTTTAGTGAAAAAAAACTACGCAACTTTAGTTGTTCAGTTGAGAGACCTAATAAAAGGTTTTACCTACTCTTATACTGACAAAACTACGTTTTAACATTTGGTTAGGTTAGAATTATCACATCCGTTTTAACGAGAAACCTTTATTTCAGTTAAAAGAGTCATAATTGTGTTGATCAGTCACAAAAATTCCATCCCTTTACATGACAAGAGTTTAACACTAAAGCATCGGATCTTAATTTAAAAAGGGGATCTGGGAAAACTACATTTAAGTTCTAAATACTGGCACTAAATTAAATTCAGGCAAGTTTATTTTACCGAAATCAAAGTCTACAGAAACATGTTTGTTTTACTTCCGTTAACTCTACCCTTTATCTTGTTGGTTCTTTCACGAGGGGGAGTTACTTCGTTTGGCTCGTCTCTGTTTATTACTTTACCCCTATGATAAAGAGGGCACGTGCCACTAGCGTTCCGCTTGGCTGGGTCCGTTAATTGGTTTGTCCCGCCTTCGCTACCGAGGGCATCGTTAAACCAGGGACGTAAAGGTTTGGGTTAGGGGGACCAGCAACTACAAGCTCTCGCGTTCCTTCCAGCCCTAACTAGGTCAGCGCCGTGTTGTATCCCAACATGCCGAGCGGCAAAGAACATCAGCGCATGCGCTAGGACAGTTGCTAGCGCCCGCCATATTGAAATCCTCGCTTAGTTTTTCGCAGGCAAGTGACGCACAACATTCAATCGATTTATTAACTAACAACAGCACGCCATATGATTTAAATACTAAAATACATTTTAAAAAGCTGTAATAAAACGCTGGGTGCCTGTGCTGAACCTCGTAATCGTCTGCATAAATCTAAACTTGATTGCAACTTCGCGATGCTACCACTGTATTAGGTGCGTTTCTCATTCCAGCAGACGGGAAGGTAGGGGAAAGCCCCTGGGGGAACTAAGATGGAGGACGATAACCACGATGGATGACGTCAATCGCGTCACAGGCGGCTTGTCCTTGTGCCGAGAGCTGGCTCTGCAATCACAGCTAGTTGCTGGTCCCCCTAACCCAAACCTTTACGTCCCTGGTTAAACGATCTACTGCCATTAGACAAGTGTGAGGGAAAGGGAACGCGTTTTGCTTCGTTTCTGTCACCTGAGCTACGGTTATAGGGTTTGCATAAGTTAGCTCATTGTTCCAGCGCGCTTACGCCAAGCAAGATTGGGAACTCACTTGCAGCGGGAGAAACTGCGGCCGTCATCTAATTGGCCGTCATCTAATTTCAAACAGTTGGCCGTCATCTAACTTTAAAATTAAATTGACTTGTTCAAGTTTAAACACATCCCTGCTTAAATTGGACCTACATTTTACTGTTTGCTTAAGTCTGGGCCAGTTAGTGGCCACATTACAGCTAACTATGTTTATTGTACTAGCCGTGTCACGCAGACAAGCGGTTGCCTAGTTTACACTTACAGGTGCTAGACCTCAATACACTTCGTTCCTACATTAAAACAAGCATTAGTTTCTTGAATGTTAGAGTTTCTTTCCGGACATTCATTACGGAAATGTTGGGGGGAATAACAAATGAAGCAGCGCCTAATTCTGTTATTAGGGTTAGTTCTTACGCTATCATTATCGTCAATGGCATCACCAGTGGAATCACCATTGCTTACTGCAGGACCAGCCAGTTTAACTACAGTATTGTGGGTTCTGTTGCCCCCACGATGGTTAGAGGTTGCTTTAGAAGCATTACCAGATGTGCCAGTGACAGGCTGGGCTTTTGCTACACGGGAAGCAGTGTCAACAGCGATTTGCTTGTTGCGGGTTGTGTATTCGTCACACAAGTTTGCCGCTTCGGCCAAGGTGCCAGTCCGGATCCTGGTCGGGCAACGACTTGCGTAAAGGGACAGGGCAAGACTTCATAAATTGCTCTAAAAGCATTAAGTTAACTAGGTTGTTAAACTCCCCATTAACTTTGGCCAACGAAAGCCATCGAGAAAATAAAGTTTCTAACTCAAAACTAAAATCTTGATACAACTGTTCACTTTCTTTTTCACGGGAACGAACCGCAGTTTGAACCGACTGTTTAGTTTGGACAAACCTGTCGAGTAATTTAAGTTTGACAACATCATAATCTTGCATTTCTGCATCCGTTAACTGGTCACAAACCTTAATTAAAACTTCTCCCATTACGGGTATTAAACCGGTACTCCATTGTTTTCTAGGTATGTTTTGGGTCGTCATAGTTCTTTCAAAAATTTTTAAAAAACTATTAATCTCCGTTTTAGGAGTCCACCTTGTAACCAAACGCACAACATCAGCAATTTTCCCGTGTTTTGGTACGGGAGTTACTGGACTTGGGGGAGCGTTGTTAGCTCCTGCTGGAGCGTTAACGTTAACACTTACAGCATTTAGCCTAGCTAATTCGAGCTGTAGTTTAAGTTTCTCTAATTCCTGAGCATTAATCTTTTCGGTAAGAGCTGCTTCTTGAGTTTTAAGAACTGCTTCACGATCCTTAATTAAGGCTGCTTGGTCTTGCATAGCTAATTCATGAGTACGACGTCGGTCGGCCTCAGTTAATTCAAGATCACGCCTTCGTTCGCTGTCAGCAATTTCTAAGGCTTTTAGTCTTAACTCTTCTGATTTTAAGGCTAATTCTTTTTCTCTACTTGCCAGTTCCTGCTTTTGCAGTATAAAGGCTTAACGTTTTTCGATAGCCGTAGCTAATTCATCGTATATATCTTGTAACTCGTAACGATGTTCGTCTAACGCATTTTGTAACACGATCACAGTTTCTTGTCGAGTTTCTGTGACAGTCAAGCCTAATTTGGTACAGGCTTTCTTTAAATCCTTGTATTGGGTATCTTTAATAATGTCGTCTAAGTTTAGGTTCGACATTTTGAGGTTTAACGCTTACGATATCAAAATACAGCTTGTATAAGTGAAATTTACAAATTAAAAGCAGCCGCGATTAATTTACGTTAAAAAGGGCAAAGTAAGTTTAAAACGAAAACGACTTTCCCAAATCCAGTAAGACATACATAGAATAAACCTTTAAGACATTCCTAGCTTTGGTGTATGAACAACTAAACCATTTAAAAAATGCATCTAATTGTAACACTAGGCTTGGCGGCCTACAGCATATCTCGTGTACACTTACCCAAAATACTCAATCACTGAGCGGTCAGTCTAGTCCTGGTCCAATCCTCCACCACTGATTGAAGAAGGCTTCCACAAAATAATCCAAGTAGATCGTCTACTTCACTGGTTGCGGCAACGGAGCTCCTGCTCCCGGCACGGGCGGATCCTCCTCACCGGCAGCGGCCAGATGCTTGCATCTAATCGGCAGGGGACAGATTTCCACACTCGGTAAAGCTGCGGCTTTCACTTCTCGGCTCCCGGGTCGGTCGCGGACGTCTGGGGCGGGGAATGTACTGTTTTTGACTTCAGTACGGACGTCGGATGGTGTGACTATTTTGACGGAGTCACGGACATCTTTTTTGGGCAACTATTTGGGCTGAGTTGCGGACATCGGGTTAAAGGGTTCTTCAACGGCAATGACGGTACGGTAGCATGGCAGGGGGGAAATGCTTGTTGAGAACAGCACCTGTTGATCCCTCCGCTGCCACCAAATTGTAACGGCGGATGCTACAACGGCTGAGGTGCTTGTACATGCCCGACATCATGTAGACTTCGGTCTTGTGTAAGGGCTTTTTGGCCAAAACCCTTTTGGAAAGGATACCGGGACTCCAGCTGTCAAAAAATCCTCCGGGAAACTTCGTTTCAACGAACTCTTGTTTTTTTTTTCTCGCAAGTCTTGGCGCCCCCCGCCCTTGACTTGTCCGACCTCCACCTTCAAACCACTGTATCTACAGGAGTTACCATCCGAATTGACCCATCATAGAAATCCTTAATAGCCACAACTTTATTCTTCCAATCTGCAAAAACAGAACTCAAAATTTCCTTCTGGTTCTCCAGCTACAAGCTTAAGAAAAAGTCACCAAACTATGCCGCGACGCACACACTTCCGGTCATCGTAACTCCAACAAAATTGTACATTTGTAATGATTTCTTTTTAATTTTTATAGGCATAAAGCCGACCTAGTTTAGATTAGTTGTGGAATAGGAGGAGCTTCCTTTGCACAGGTACCTAACCTCATAAATAGGATGTGAACTTGTCAAATGTGATATTTTTTATTTTGATTTATAGCGCTCACAATTTTTATGAAAAATTTCCATTATAACTAAGTTCTGCCACTGCAAAGTTGATGCCCCACCTTAAATGCGTTCTAGCATTTTTTCACTACGTTAATTATACACTATTTTACTATTTTTACTTGCCCCTTGAACCCAACCATGGTGCTCAACTTCAAAAAATTTTTACGGCAATTTTACCGGACACCACTTTTTGTTTTTGTTTGTAAATATGGATACGAAAATCGCCGGGGTGACCACCCCATATTCCCAATGCAATTATCTTCCTTCTATTAAAAGAATCCAGTAATAAGAGCTGTTTCCATGCCAAAATAATAAGTATTCTGTGCAAACACTTCGTTGGGGGGGCCCCCCCTCCTCGACAGTTGCGATACCTAATATTGTAGTTCGGACTGTTACATTTCCATCAACTCACCAAACCCTTCCAGAACTCTAAACCCTCAACGGCTCCAACGGTCCGGAATCCAGCCACTCAGAGCTCCTAAGCTCCAACCAATCAGCACAAACCCACCTGTCTCTACCTTTTAAAGGCCAATTCAGATCCTTACACTTCCCTCTAAAGCCTTCACGTGGTACAGCTCGTTTTGGGACTCGAACAAATTTCCCTCCTCCAAGCCTGTCTGCCTCGCTTGCCGCCAAAACATGCAGTCGTCGCAGATGTCCGCCCCCTCCCTCACCCATATATATACCACCAGCCCTGTATTCCCAAGTTAGCACAGCTCACAGATCTCAGACTAGGAGGTGGTCACGCCGATCGGGACCGGAACGAAGCCATCCAAAAGTTGCCATGCCGGGCACGATGGTTGTGGTTCGTATCATGTAGTTTAAATTGAAAGTTTTTATTTAGGACCCCCAAATCTAAATTCATATATTAATTTAACGCAACTCCTAGTTTGAAAATTTATGTTTTAACTTCGTACATCGGTAGTTTCTGAACTTAGTTAATCATAAACGTCAGGGTGGTTCCCTTCCTAAAAACCAAGTCTATCTTGCGTATTTTAAATAATTTAATTTAAGTTAAAGTCCTGCTTAAATTGCTAGTGCTCCCGTTGAGCCGATCTAGTTCAGATTTAACTGGAAGTTTTAGTTGAATTTGTGCGCAAACAACATACTGTAGGCCTATTATAACTTGCGGCTGCTTTTATTTTAGGAGGTTGAAAAATACCTAAGTGAACTTTCTTGATGTGAAAGATTACTGTTTTCTTAAATGCCAAAGTTCGTTTGTTGAATTTAATAATGTAAATTCCTTGTGCTTTAATTTCGAAAGCTTTCAGTTGTAAAAACTTGTGTGAAAATGTAAAGTGTTTTTTTTTTTATATTTTGTCTAATTGCATAAATAAAACCAAGCGTTTTAAATGTGAATTGTTTTTACCCAGTTATTAAATGTAGAGTTAAAATATTACGTAAACCCCCTTTTATTCTTAACTCCGGATTTTCTGCAATTAATGTCACTCCACCATGGTGGCAGCGCGTACCGTGTAATTTAATACTTGTTAGCCTACGTAAATTGATAGGATATTTTCGCTCCGTTTCCTACATCGGGCCCGTAGCCACGACTGTGCTTTGATAAACCAACAAATCACCGAAAATATTATTTTAAACAAGACCGAAGTCTACCTGATGTCGGGGATGTTACAAGCACCTCAGCCGTCGTAGCATCCGCCGTTACAATTTGGTGGCAGCGGTGGGATCAACAGGTACTGTTCTTAACAAGCGTTTCCCCCCTGCCATGCTACCGTGCCGTCATTGCCGTTGAAGAACCCTTCAACCGGATGACCGCAACTCAGCCCAAATAGTTGCCCGAAAAAGATGCCCGTGACTCTGCTACTATAGTCACACCATCCGACGTCCGTACTGAAGTCAAAAACAGTACATTCCCCACCCCAGCGTCCGCAACTGACCCGGGAGCCGAGAAGCGAAAGCCGCAGCTTTACCGATAGAGGAAATCTGCCCCTGCCGTAGATGCAAGCATCTTACCGCCGGCGGTGAGGAGGATCCGCCCGTGCCGTGCCGGGAGCAGGAGCTCCGTTGCCGCAACCAGTGAAGTAGACGATCAACTTGGATTATTTTGTGCAAGCCTTCTTCAATCAGTAGTGGAGGATTGGACCAGGACTAGACTGACCGCTCAGCGATTGAGTATTTGGGTGAGTGTACACGAGATATGCTGTAGGCCGCCAAGCCTAGTGTTATAATTAGATGCATTTTTAAAATGGTTTAGTTGTTCATACACCAAAGCTAGGAAGGTCTTAAAGGTATATTTTATGTATGTCTTACTGGATTTGGCAAAGTCGTTTTAGTTTTAAACTCACTTTGCCCTTTTTAACTTAAATTAATCGCGGCTGCTTTTAATTTGTAAATTTCACTTATACAAGCTGTATTTTGAAATCATTAGCGTTAAACCTCAAAATGTCGAACCTAAACTCAGACGACATTATTAAAGATATCCAATATAAGCATTTAAAGAAAGCCTGTACTAAATTAGGCTTAACTGTCACAGAAACTCGACAAGAAACTGTGATCGTGTTACAAAATGTGTTAGACGAACATCGTTACGAGTTACAAGATCTATACAATGATACTGCTATCGAAAAACGTGAAGCCTTTATACTGCAAAAGCAGGAACTGGCAAGTAGAGAAAAAGAATTAGCCTTAAAATCAGAAGAGTTAAGACTAAAAGCCTTAGAAATCGCTGACAGCGAACGAAGGCGTGATCTTGAATTAACTGAGGCTGACCGACGTCGAACTCATGAATTAGCTATGCAAGACCAATCAGCCTTAATTAAGGATCGTGAAGCAGAACTCAAGAAGCTGCTCTTATCGAAAAAACTAATGCACAAGAATTAGAAAAACTTAAACTACAGCTTAAATTAGCTAGGCTAAATGCTCTTAGTGTTAACGTTGACGCTCCAGTAGGAGCTCAAAACGCTTCCCCCAAGTCCAGTAACTCCCGTAGCTAGGCACGGAAAAATTTCTGATGTTGTGCGTTTGGTTACCCCTTGTAAACGAGCGCCACCGAAAAACGCCTGTTTTTCAAAAATTTGAAATTTTTTTTCTTGAGGCACCAAATGCCTCGCCGCGGCATATTTGGCCGTTTTCGTAATAATGGTCCGATTTCCACAAACTCTTCAACGTTTAATAGCCTGTCCAAATACAAGACTCTTGGGGAAGCCCAAATCTGGACTTTCCACCAGGAAAAACCATAAAACTACGTTTGAAGATCACCTCAAACTCACCACATCGCACTTTCGTCATGGCCGCCATTATGAAACTCTGTACTTTTATATTTATATTTTATCCTTTTCTTTTTAGGGCAAAAAGCCCGAACATACTAGCTTAGTGTATTGTACGAGGATTTATGTACAGACAACCATTTTGAAGTGTGATATTTTTTATTGTTTTTGTCGGCCGCAATCCTTATGAAAAATTTCCACAACGATCGAATTTTAACTTTAAAAATTTTAAACGTTAAATGCTCTCTGTAACTTAATGCATTATAGCATTCAACTAAGCTGGTTTATTTAACCACATTTATACTTTATTTATATTCTTTTACCCCCAGAAACGCTACCATATGTCCAAACGTATAAACGTATTACGACCTGGCATTCTACCGGACACGAATTTTTCAGTGTATATATGTTTATTTTAGTTCTCCTCCGACCTGACTGAGACCTACCAAAACCTACGAATAGCTTGATCTACTATTAAACACTAAAATAATTCTTAAAAAGATCTGTTTAACCCATTTCCGAAAGTCAAACTGTGCAAAAACTCCGAATCCCCTATTTTTGCCCCCTCCCCAGCCAAAACTAGTTGCGGTGTTTAACACGGCAGTTTTCGGTTAAAGCTTGTTTAATTTAATAGTAATGCTACATGCATTACCCAAGCCAAAGTAATAAGCTTTAACAAGAGCCAAATCACGTTGTAAACATGTAAATATTCAATCCGTAGCCAATAATACAAAGTAAAGGCCCATTTCCGAAAGTTCAATTGAGTAAAACTCAAAACAGGCCTATCTTTTTCCGTTTTACATGTTCCTACGCCTTCAAACGGCTCTGCACCCAGTCCCTTTGTTCATCCGACTTCTCCTCCCACTTTCCATTGTTCTCGAGGTCCTCAGCCAATCAGACCCCCGCAGCTATCCTCGACGTCCGCGCTTTCCCCCCTCTCCAGCATAAAACCCCAGCCCCAGAATGCATAGTTAGCACAGCACAGCTCACAGATCTCAAGCTAGAGACCGGTCAAGCCAGTCGGGAGTGGAGACGCCATGTCCGGAGAATGCCATGCCGGGCACGATGGTAGTGGTTCGTATGTTATAGGTCAGCTTTTGAAAGTTCAGTTTAGGACCCCCATATTCTAAATTTTAGTTTAAAACTTAACTTAACTCTCTAGCTAGAGAATATTATGGTGGAGACGCCTGTAGCGGCATCTTAGGTTTCCTCTCCCCATAACGTCAGAGTGGTTCTCTTTCTAAAAACCAACCAAGTTTTTCCAGTTTACTTTAAATGGATTTTTAATCTAAACTAAATGACGGTTTGATCTTTGTGGAAGTCAAATTGAAACAAACTGATGCCCAAGTGTAAAATTGCCGGGCTTTTTATTACTTAGATCAGTTCTCGAGGGAACTAAGGGAGGTTGATCTTTTTGTACTTGGAAAACTTAGAAACATAACTGTGGACGGTTGATCATGTAGAAACATACTGTCAGACTTTTATCAGTTGCGGCTGTTAAGTCTTGTGGGTGTCTCCGGGAGCACCTAATATTACTTTTTCTATTGTGAAAATTTAAACTTTTATTCAAACCAAGTGTGTTTGTCTGTTTTTGCGATGTACTAAGGTATATTCAAACTTGCTGCTTTTAATTAATTTGATTCAAAAGCTTCTAAGCAAACTATAATGTAAAGTGTTTTCATTCTCTGTTGCAAAAATAAAACCAGAAGTTTTAAGCTTCAGTCGTTTGCTAGATTTGATTAATTGTATTTTAGTGTAAAATAATTATGTAGCCCATCTTTAATTTTAGCTAGTAAAACAGTTAAATCCACCGTTGGTGGCAGCGATACCGACAGTTTAAGGTTAGGCCCCTTTAATTAGGACCGGCGCTTCATCCCCCATGCTGGGACAGTGTCCATGCTGTGTTGAATAACGTAAAAAGTCGTCATTAACACCGATTAACCTCAAGCTGAAACTCCACGTACACCAGGGAAACCGGGGGCGTTACAAGCACCTAAGCCGTCGTAGCGTCCGCCGTTACACCCTTGGACTCCTAAAATGGAGATTAATAGTTTTTTTAAAATCTTTGAAAGAACTATGACGACCCAAAACATACCTATAAATCAATGGAGTACCGGTTTAATACCCGTAATGGGAGAAGTTTTAATTAAGGTTTGTGACCAGTTAACGGATGCAGAAATGCAAGATTATGATGTTGTCAAACTTAAATTACTCGACAGGTTTGTTCAAACTAAGGAGTCGGTTCAAACTGCGTTTCGTTCCCTTGAAAAAGACAGTGAACAGTTGTACCAGGAGTTTAGTTTTGACTTAGAAACTTTGTTTTTACGATGGCTTTCGTTGGCCAAAGTTAATGGGGAGTTCAACAACCTAGTTAACTTGATGCTTTTAGAGCAATTTATGAAGTCTTGCCCAATCCCTTTACGTAAGTGGTTGCCCGACCAGGTCTTAACTGGCACCTTGGCCGAAGCGGCAAAATTGTGTGACGAATACACAACCCGCAACAAGCAGATCGCTGTTGACACTGCTTCCCGTGTAGCAAAAGCCCAGCCTGTCGCTGGCACATCTGGTAATGCTTCTAAAGCAACCTCTAACCACCGTGGGGGCAACAGAACCCACAATACTGCAGCTAAACCGGCCGGTACTGCAGAGAGTAATGGTGATTCCACTGGTGGGGAATCTGCCAGCAGCAGCAACTCAAATAAAGAGTTTGACAAGCAACGTAAACCTTTTACGGGTACTGGTTTTTTCTGTAAAAAAATCGGACATAGACGTTCAGACTGTCGTTTTAGACTGGCCCAAGAGGCTTCAGCTACAGGTGCTGAGTGTAATTTTGTTTCCCACACCCCCCCTGAAGTCGTGTTGGCAAAACATATTCACGAATGGACCGTGAATGGTTCGAAATACCTTGTACTTAGAGATACAGGTTCTTCCCATGACGTAATTGCTAGAGACTTAGTCAAACCTGAGCAATTTACAGGCGAGTACACGCACTGTCGTAACGCCTTTACTGATCAAACGACTGCCCATGCTATTGCTTTAATAGATGTGGAAACACCGTATGGCCCTATCCGTACGGAGGCCCTCGTGTCCGACCACATGGGTCCGAGCTTCAGTATGTTATTGGGCGTGCCGTCCCAAACCATCCTAGAAGAACAGGGTTTTCAGCCCCTCCCGTCTTACGTAAACGCTACCACGTGCGCTCAGACGCGTGCCGCTAGCCAGTTGCCAATCGTTAAACTTGACTACCGTGAGGTGTTAAAAGAAAGCGAAGAGGAGTCATGCAGTGATGACGACTCAAGCGGGTCGACCCCCCCTCGAAGCCCCAAGCGGTTTCACGAGCGCATAACCAGACATTTTAGACGCTGCTATTCTTGGCCCACAGTCGGAGCAATTTTCAAAGTTGTTAGACATTGACCAGAATAAATTTGCCGATTTGCAACGTAAATGTCCCTCTTTAAAGTTGTTTTGGAAATACGCTGAGCTGCGTGAAAGCCAGCAAGACGAAAATAAATTGTTTTTCGTGGACAACGGTTTGTTATTCCGCAAACTTTTTCGCCCTGACGGAAGACCGTTAATTAAGAAACAGTTGGTTCTTCCTCAGGAGTGTAGGAATTTAGTATTGAGCACTGCACATGCTAATGCATGGGCTGGCCACTTAGGACGAACAAAAACTAAGGAAAAAGTGCTAACTAACTTCTACTGGCTAAGTGCTTTACCTATATTGAGACTTTTGTAGCCACTTGTTTGACTTGCCAAAAAAATGGCAAAACTGGGCAAAAATTTGTTGCTCCCATGGTGCTGGTGTCCATGGATGGTGAGCCCTTCAACACATTCATTATTGATATCGTGGGAGCCATCAGGCCTACAAGCAAGGCCGGATTCAAGTATATTTTATCACTGGTGGATCCAGCAACAAAATTCCCAGAGGCTGTGCCCATTAAAGAGGCCAACAGCCAAAATGTTGTTGACGCCCTACTCCTTGTATTTTCAAGATTAGGCTACCCAAGCGAATTGCAGTCTGACTTGGGCTCAGTTTTTATATCTGAACTCACAACTTTATTTTTGGAAAAATGTGGAATCAGGTGTGTTAATTCCAGTGTTTGTCACCCTCAATCAAACAGCGTGGAACGATTTCACCGGACGCTCAAAGCAGTGCTGAGAGCTGTCACTCACGAGCATCCCCACGATTGGCAAAGATGCCTCCCCGGGGCTATGTTGCCCCGCGTACTGCTCCTCACGAGAGCACCGGCTTCACACCAGCCAAAATGGTGTATGGCCGAAATTTAAAGGGCCCTCTTGAGCTTGTAAAAAGCCAATGGGTTGAACCCGACGTTCACCCATCCGTCTTGGAGTATATCCTGGATTTACTCCAGCGCTTCAAATACTCACGGGAACTCGCACAAGAACAAATTGTGAGGAGTTAACTTAAAAACAAACAATATTATGATGCCAAGGCAGTTGAACGGAAGTTCAAGGAAGGGGATAAGGTCTTAGTCCTTAAACCTGCTCGTGCCAATAAATTAGAAATTTATTGGGATGGCCCATGTGAAGTGTTGAAACGCCATTCTGACACAAACTATCTAATCAAGAAGTCTTTTGGTTTGAAGAAAGAAACAGTGTATCATATAAATCTTCTAAAACCCTATCTGCTTAGGGAAGGGGCATGTAACCATTCCTACAGCGACAAAAGGGAATACAATCCCTCTGACCATGTGTGGACCGGTCAGCCAGGTGATGGCCACCTCACAGCCAAGGAGGCCATGGGTCTTTTCAAAAAGACTGGTGATTTGTCAGAATCACAGAAAAACTATTTGTTACACATCTTTGAAAAGTGGACGGTGTTTTCTCCACTCTGCCGGGTCGTACAGACCTTATTACTCATGATGTTGAACATGTAGATACCCAAGTTAAGCCCTGCAAATATTATCGCCATGCGAAATTTGAAAGGGATTTAATTGTTACTGAAATCAGGCGTATGCTTGATTTGGGCTTGATTGTTGAGACGGATTCTCCTCACGGATCACCAAAGATCATTGTTCAAAAGGAGGACGCCAGCCCACGTCTTGTAGCTGACTACAGGGAATCAAACAATAACACGGTAACTAAAGATTACCCTATACCAAATATTCGAAACCCCAGCAAGTTAATGCATGTTTCCCTCTCGGGAAAAATGCCAGTAAAATTCTTAAGGCTAGTACTCTGTCCGGCAGCATAGGGAAAAATAAAATTAATATTTTATGCGACTCCGGAAGCACAGTTTCGCTAGTTAGCGCCAGGCTCGCCAGAAGTTGGCCACGCTTAAAACGTAAGATTAAATGTAAAACTGCCTTGAGTAGCGAAGTGTTTACTTTAGATCAAGTAAATCTAATCCTAAGGTTAGACGATGGCACAGTGTTAAAAACAGTAGCGTGCATTACACCGGTCAACAATTCGTTCTACGATGTCGTTTTGGGCGCGACAGGGTTAGATTCATTAAACCTACAGCGCAGACCAGAAATCGCCACGCCCCGTGATTTTTCTCCAGTGCCAGCCGAGGTGGCTACGCCCCCCGTCAGAAACGTTCCACGTCAATCAAAGAAACTTAAAAACCGCCGTAGACAAACCAGCCCCGCGGGATTGGTCAAACCCCAAACCCCCACAGTGCTCCCGCCAATCGTCGTTAAGTCCTCAAGCGCAGACGAAAGGGGTCTGCTGAAGACTTCGGAAGTCAACCCATTACGAGATAATGAGACCCAAGTTCCCTCCCTTGACCAGTGGATGGACTGTCGCCATCTTTGTTGCTGTAAACAATCAACGAAAAATACGTTGAACCTGTCTCTTAAAGGCAAAATAAATCGAAGTTTGTCAGCTAGTGATGTAAACCAAAGTTTAGTCATGCCAGAAAAACCCAGAATTTGCGAGTTTAGCTTTGACGAATGGCTTAAGTTACGTGAGCTAATTTCCCCCAATCATAAGTTGGAAACAAGTAATTTAAAGGTCGGCATTAAAAGTGTTCCCCCTATATGCTTTGATTTTTTCCCCAGAGTTTGGTAAAGTAAAGTTGCCTGAATTTTAATCTAATTTAAAGTCAGTGTGTTAAGCAAATAAAAAACTTAAACATAGTTTTTCCCCAGTCCTTTTTTTTTGTTGTTAAAAGTAGGACCGATGTTTTAGTGTGAATTCTATATCAGTCTGGGGTGGAAATAAATGCATTTATTATGGCTCTAGCACTGAATTGGTGTTTCCAATAAAACGGAAGTTTAATACCTAACCTAAAGTAGTTTTTCTAAATTAGAGTTTTTTTCTTGTTGCAAGCAAACCGGAAATCTAACCAAGTAAATTTCCCGTGCATGTTTTCTTTAAACAATGTGTAGTTTGTCGCTACAACCGTGGCTCCATCTAGGAGCAACCAAAACCTAAAATAGTGTGTTTACTGAATTTTAAATCTTAAAACTTCAGAATCTACTGGACAAACCTGGAAAGCATCTACTGATTGTTGCTGCATCAAGTCAGCATTTTCGTTAAACATTTAATTGTTCAACGTTTCGTTTCAGTACAAATTGACTGAAAATTATTTTTACCTGCATTTTTAATTTTGTCATTTTGGTCTGTTGGGATCTCATCCTGAAGAAACTCCCAGTTAATTCCCGTTTTGGCCTTCACACCTAAATTTTAAGTGCCTAGGCTTTACTCTTTTTGTCACTATCAACGTCTCCCTCTGTGGGAGAATATTGACAAAGATTGTAACGACACTAATTAAATATTCATTAGGAATATTCTACGGGAGCTGCAATCTGTCCCCGGTTGGCTCTTCTTTAAGTTTTACACGAAATGGGTTTCTTTATAAAAAACCGTCTGTCTCACCTCTGAGTGCGAAAGGTCAACTCTGTCGTTAAAAGGTTGTTAGTTTTTATCCACAAAACTTCCCAGTGTTGTATTTATATTTAAGTTATGGGTCTTATCTCAAAATCCTTCAATGTCAAATTGCATATGTAAACAAGTTGTTTGGTAACCTTAAACCATTCTAGTGGTATTAGTTGATGTTAAATAGAGCCGGTGTTCTTCTGCGTGTTCACAGAATATTCTCTTCTAAAAGTTATCGTAACCTAGGTTGAGGGTGGACGCAGCGGGACGCCTCATTTGACAGTATTCTTTTACAAAAACTAACTTTGTACTTTCATTTAAAAACTAGTGTGTTTCTTGATAAATGTCTTTTTGCCCCATTTTCAAATACTTGTACGATATTCCTGCATCAAGCAGGCGGACAGTATTTAGTTAATGGTTGCAAAAACAGTAAGATTTACCTTGAAAATTTTGAATTACTTAAAGTTCTCTGAGCCACAAAAACGTTGGTCCCCCAAAAAGACAAAATGGCAAAGTCAACATTTATGTAAACTGTGTACTTTATTTCTTGTCAATTTTTATATATAATATTTTGGCGGTCTTGTGTTTTTGCATATCTTGTGTGCACTAACCTTTCCATTATAGCTTTTACTCCGAGTTCTCAAGAACCCCGAATAAAATCCTGCGTCCGGGGGCGTGTAAACGAGCGCCACCAAAAAACGCCCGTTTTTCAAGAAAATTGAAATTTTTTTTTGAGGCATCCAAAATGCCTCACCGAGGCATATCTGGCCGTTTTTTTGTTAATGGACAGAATCATTCCAAATTTTCAACATCTATAGCTTGCCCAAATACAAGATGCTTGGTGAAGCCCAAATCCGGACTTTCCACCAGGAAGTACTAGTAATTCACGTTTGAAGATCACCCCAAAACCACATCGCACCTTCAACATGGCCGCCATTACTGAACTCGTTCGTACTGAGTTCGTTTGCTATTTTTGTATTTTCATTTTATCCTTGTTCTTTTCGGGCATAAAGCCCCCAAACTTTAGCTTAGTTGTATTTTAGGAGAAAGGCACTAAACCTTGTGCCCATGTACTGACAACCATTTTTAATGTGTGATATTTTTTATTGTGTTTGAACGATCGCAACTACTATGAAAAATTTCCAATTAGATCAAACATTGTCCGTTAACTTTAAGGTTCAAACCTCTACTTTAACTTTATGCGTTTTAGCATAACATCAAGCTAGACTATTTATTCATTTATTTAGCCTTTTATAATAATCTTTTACCCCCAGAAACGCTGCCATTAGTCCAAGTAATTAGACATCGGCATTCTACCGGACACGAATTTTCAGTGTATATATGTTAATTTTAGTTCTCCTCTCAGCCCGACTGGAACCCAACCAAACACTACTGATAGCTTGAACTACTATTAAAACCAAAAGAATTCTTACAAAGATCTGTTTCCATGCAATTCCGTAAGTCAAACTGTGCAAAACTTCAAATCTTCACTTTTGCCCCCCTTCCCCAGCCCAAAACTAGTTGTGGTGTATAACACTGCAGTTTACCGTTAAAGCTTGTTTAATTTAATAGTAATGTTTTCTGCATTACCCAAAGCACTGTAATAAGCTTTAACAAGAGCCAATTCACGTTGCAATCATGTAAATATGAAATCCGTAGCCAATAATTCAAAATAGAGGCCTATTTCCGAATGTTCAATTGAGTTAAAACTCAAAACCGGCCTGTCTTTTTCATTTCTCCATCCATACTCCTTCAAACGGCTCTGCACCCAGTTCCTTTGTTCATCCGACTTCTCCTCCCACTTTCCATTGTTCTCGAGGCCCTTAGCCAATCAGACCCCCGCAGCTATCCTCGACGTCCGCGCTTTCCCCCCCTCTCCAGCATAAAACCCCAGCCCCAGAATGCATAGTTAGCACAGCTCACAGATCTCAAGCTAGAGAAGGGTCACGCCAGTCGGAAGTGGAGACGCCATGTCCGTGGGATGCCATGCCGGGCAAAATAGCAGTGGTTCGTATGTTTGTTGTTAGCTTTTGAAAATTTAATTTAGGACCCCCAAGTCTAAATTTTAGTTTAAAAGCGTAACTTAAACTCTCTCTAGCTAGGGAATATTATGGTGGTGACGCCTGTAGCGGCATCTTAGGTTTCTCACCCCATAACATCAGAGTGGTTCTCTTACTAAAAACCAAAATCTTTCTTATTTGTTTTAAACATTAATTCAAATAACTGACGGTTTGATCTTTGTGTGGGATTCATTGGTTATTCACTCCAGACGGACTTTATAAGTAGCCACGGCTTTTATAATTTGAGGAGTTGACTTAGAAACAGCAACTCTGGGAGGTTTAAGGCTCTGTTTTATCATTTAGAAACATAACTGTGAAACGGTTGATCTTTCATGCGTGTTTGAAACATACTGTTTGATAGACTGTAACCAGCCGAGGCTGTTCAATCTAGCGGACGACTCTGCGGAGCGTTCAGTTTTGCGGACGACTCTGCGGAGCGATTAACTGTTTAAGTGTAAATAAATATGTAAACCATTTTTAGTTTAGCTCTTGATAAACGGTTAAATTTCCATCGCTGGTGGCAGTGAAATACCAGCAGTATTAAGGTTAGGCCCCTTTAATTTAGGACCCTGCGCTCCATCACCCATGCTGGGACAGTAGCCCTTGCTGTGCTTATGCCGTAAAAGTCGCAATAATCACCGCAACACCTTACACTGAATCTCCGTGTCAAACCAGGAAACCGGAGGCGCTACAAGCACCTGAGCCGTCGTAGCGTCCGCCGTTACATTATTCACTCCAGACGGACTTTATAAGTAGCCGAGGCTTTTATAATTTGAGGAGTTGACTTAGAAACAGCAACTCTGGGAGGTTTAAGGCTCTGTTTTATCACTTAGAAACAAAACTGTGAAACGGTTGATCTTTCATGCGTGTTTGAAACATACCGTTTCATAGATTGTCACCAGCCGAGGCTGTTCAATCTTGCGGACGTCTCTGCGGAGCGTTCAGTATTGCTTTTCCTACTCGAAAAATTAATTGATTGTTTTATTCTGAAACACAAACGAGTTTTTAGTCAAAACTTGTGACTAAATTTTATTTCCGTGTCAAACCAGGAAACCGGAGGCGCTACAAGCACCTGAGCCGTCGTAGCGTCTGCCGTTACAACTGGTGGCAGCGGTGGTATGAACAGGTGCTGTTCCCGTCAAGCGTTTCCCCCCAGCCATGCTACAAGCAAGCAAACCTAGAAGGATGCAAGCCACTTCCAACTAGACGTCAGTGGTCCTGACAATACGGCCACGAAGCAGATGCCAGTGATAAGTCACAAAGTCACGAAGTAGATGGTACTAAAGTTATAAAATAGTACAACCCCGCTCAGCAGCTCCAACAACTGCCGGCGCCAGGAAGCAGCAGCTGCCGCTTCCAGTAGACGTCCTCAAGCCGAGAGCCGTCCCAACCCCAACCGGTGCTGTAGGAGAACAACCAAGCCGAGGATTTGTGTTCTACACCGAGGTCCCGTGGATTTGACCGCCAAAGACGTTTGACTCCAAGCTTCAGTTCCGGACTTCCCGTGTTGCGATGGAAACAGGAAGGACAGACTGACCGTACAGCAATTGTACAAAATTGGGTGAGTGTACACGAGATATGCTTAGAGGCCGCCAAGCCGAGTGTTGTAGTTGATAGCATTTATGCAATTTAGCTATTCATATACCAGAGTGCTGGAGGTTCTTGAGAGTATTTTTTTGTATTGACTTACTGGATTTGGGAGAGAAGTTTTTTAATTAATTCGCTCTGCTCAAACTTAACGTTAAATTTTAAGCGGCTGCTTTTAATTTTTGTTTCATTTATAAAGGCTTTACTTTGAGACCACGTTAAAACGTAAAAATGTCCGAAATGGATCAACTCGAAGAAATCATTCGTGATTTACAAAACAAAGACCTCAAAAAGGCATGTTTAAACTTAGGTTTTACAGTTAGTGATTCTAGAACCGAATCTCAACAAATCTTACGAGCAGCCCTCGAAGATGGCAAATTAGATTTAAACGAACTCTCTGATACATTAGCAAGCGCTATTGAAAAGAGAGAAGCTATACTTTTAACTAAAAAAGAATTAGCCGTTAAGGAAAACGAACTTTTTCTGAAAGCAGAAGAATTAAGGTTAAGCCCTAGAAGTGGCAGATGCCGAAAAACGCCAGGCTCATGAATTAGCTCTTAAAGATCAAGAGGCTCAAATTCGAGACCGAGAAGCCTTGCTTAAAACCCAAGAAAGGGAGCAAGAAGCCAAAATTAGTGATCGCGCTAGTGCAATGGAACTAGCCAAACTAGACAAGCAGCTAGAATTAGCAAAGCTAAACGCTGCTTCCTTAAATCTTAACCCCGCTCGAAACGGAGCTAACGGCGCTCCCCCAAATCCAGTTGCAAGACATGGTAAAGTTGCGGACGTAGTTCGTCTCGTCAACAATTGGACGCCTAAAACTGAAATCAACAGTTTTCTTAAGATTTTCGAACGTACAATGACTAGTCAAAAGATTCCTAGAGATCAATGGGTCACGGGACTCCAACCCCTCGTCGGAGAGGTTTTCATTAAAGTTTGCGATCAGCTCACAGACGCTGAAATGCAAGACTACGATTTAGTTAAAAATAAACTGCTTGCCCGTTTTGTCCAGACTAAAGAGTCGGTGCAAACGCAGTTTCGTTCTCTAGCCCTCTGAGCCCTAGAAGCCGATATATCGGCTTTACATTATATACGTTTGAGTTAAGAAAAGAAAACCTTAGGGCCCAGAGGGCTAGAGAAAGAAGCAGATCTGCAGTTTTTTGACTATGCGTTTGAGTTAGAAACGTTGTTCACTCGTTGGTTAGCTTTGGCTAAAGTTAACCGGGACTATGACAAACTTGTCAATTTAATGCTTTTAGAGCAATTTTATAAATCTTGCCCTACCCAACTTAGGAAATGGATCCCTGATCAAATTAAGTTAGGGACGTTGGCTGAGGCAGCCCAACTTTGTGACGAGTTCACAACCCGCAATAAACAAATTGCTAACGAAACTGCCACTCGTGCAGCCAAAGCACAGCCCATAGCTGTAGCGTCGAACCAAGGTTCTAAACCTACTGGTCAACAGCGTGGTCACAACCGTAACCACAACACGACAGCTAATCCGGCCGGATCTGTCAGTGTGAAAGCAGATAACCCAGGAGGGGACCCTGCCATAAACATTAGTGCTAGTGAAAAAACTAACCCTAATCAAAATCGAGTTAGGCGATGCTACGTGTGTAACTCTCCCCATCATTTTCGCAGTGAATGCCCCGAGCTTAACTCGAAACCCCAGCAAGTTAATGCATGTTTCCCAGTTGGGGAAAATGCCAGTAAAATTCTTAAAGCTAGTACTCTGTCCGGTAGCATAGGGAAAAATAAAATTAATATTTTATGCGACTCCGGAAGCACAGTTTCGCTAGTTAGCGCCAGGCTCGCCAGAAATTGGCCACGCTTAAAACGTAAGATTAAATGTAAAACTGCCTTGTGTAGCGAAGTGTTTACTGTAGATCAAGTAAATCTAATCCTAAGGTTAGATGATGGCACCGTGTTAAAAACAGTAGCGTGCATTACACCGGTCAACAATTCGTTCTACGATGTCGTTTTGGGCGTGACAGGATTAGATTCATTAAACCTACAGCGCAGACCAGAAATCGCCACGCCCCATGATTTTTCTCCAGTGCCAGCCGAGGTGGCTACGCCCCCCGTCAGAAACGGCCCACGTCAATCAAGGAAACGTAAGAACCGCCGTAGACAAACCAGCCCCGCAGGATTGGTCAAGCCCCAAACCCCCGCAGTGCTCCCGCCAATCGTCCTTAAGTCCTCAAGCGCAGACGGAAGGGGTCTGCTGAAGACTTCGGAAGTCAACCCATTACGAGATAATGAGACCCAAGTTCCCTCCCTTGACCAGTGGATGGACTGTCGCCATCTTTGTTGGTGTAAACAATCAACGAAAAATACGTTGAACCTGCCTCTTAAAGGCAAAATAAATCGAAGTTTGTCAGCTAGTGATGTAAACAAAAGTTTAGTCATGCCAGAAAAACCCAGAATTAGCGAGTTTAGCTTTGACGAATGGCTTAGGTTACGTGAGCTAATTTCCCCCAATCATAAGTTGGAAACAAGTAATTTAAAGGTCGGCATTACAAGTGTTCCCCTATATGCTTTGATTTTTTCCCAGAGTTTGGGAAAGTAAAGTTGCCCGAATTTTAATCTAATTTAAAGTCAGTGTGTTAAGCAAATAAATACATAATAAATGCATTTATTATGGCTCTAGCACTGAATTGGTGTTTCCAATAAAACGGAGGTTTAATACCTAACCTAAAGTAGTTTTTTTCTTGTTGCAAGTAAACCGGAAATCTAACAAAGTAAATTTCCAGTGCATGTTTTCTTTAAACAATGAGTAGTTTGTCGCTACAACCGTGGCTCCATCTAGGAGCAACCAAACCTAAAAATAGTGTATTTGTTGAAATTTTAATTTTAAAACTTCAGAATCTACTGGACAAACCTGGAAAGCATTTAGTGAATGTTGCTGCATCAAGCCAGCATTTTCGTTAAACATTTAATTGTTAAACGTTTCGTTTCAGTACAAATTGACTGAAAATTATTTTTACCTGCATCTTTAATTTTGTCATTTTGGTCTGTTGGGAGCTCATCCTGAAGAAACTCCCAGTTAATTCCCGTTTTGGCCTTCACACCTAAATTTTAAGTGCCTATGCTTTACTCTTTTTGTCACTATCAACGTCTCCTTTTGTGGGAGAATATTGACCAAGATTGTAACGACACTAATTAAATATTCATTAGGAATATTCTACGGGAGTTGCAATCTGTCCCCGGTTGGCTCTTCTTTAAGTTTTACACGAAATGGTTTTCTTTATAAAAAAAACCGTCCGTCTCACCTCTGAGTGCGAAAGGTCAACTCTGTCGTTAAAAGGTTGTTAGTTTTTATCCACAAAACTTCCCAGTGTTGTATTGTTATGTTTAAGTTATGGGTCATACCTTAAAACCCTTTAGTGTCGAATTCAGCATGTAAACAAGTTGTTTGGTAACCTTAAAACCATTCTAGTGGTATTAGTTGCTGTTAAATAGAGCCGGTGTTCTTCTGCGTGTTCACAGAATATTCTCTTCTAAAAGTTATCGTAACCTAGGTTGAGAAAAAAAAGACGCGGCAATTGGACATAATCCGGACTCGTGAGAACGATTAAGCAGCGGGACGCCTCATTTGACAGTATTCTTTTACAAAAACCCTAACTTTGTACTTTCACTTAAAAACTAGTGTGTTTCTTGATAAATGTCCTTTTGCCTCATTGTCAAATACTCGTACGATATTCCTGCACCAAGCAGCGCGGACAGTATTTAGTTAATGGTTGCAAAAACAGTAATTCTTAACTTGTAACTTATTTTACATAAAGTTCTCTGAGCCACAAAAACGTTGGTCCCCCCCAAAATACAAAACGGCAAAGTCAACATTTATGTAAACAGTGTATTTTATTTCATGTCAATTTTTTTGCTTATTTTTGGCGGTCTTGTGTTCATTGCATATCTTGTGTGCACTAACCTTTACATTATAGCTTTTATTCCGAGTTCTCAGGAACCCTGAATAAAATCCTGTGTCCGGTGGCGTGTAAACGAGCACCACGGAAAAACGCATGTTTTTCCCAAAAAGGAAAAATTGAAATTTTTTTTCTTGAGGCATTCAAATGCCTCGCCGAGGCATATCCAGCGTTTTTTGCAATAATGGTCAGATTCTTACAAACTCTTCGACATTTAATAGCTTGTGCAAATACAAGACTCTTGGGGAAGCCCAATTGTGGACTTTCCATCTGAAAAACTCTCAAATCTACATTTGAAGATCACCTCAAAACCAGCAGCGCTACTTCATCATGGCCGCCATTGTTATAAAATGTATTTGTATATTTTGATTTTATCACTCTTCTTTTCGGGCATAAAGCCCCAAACTCTAGCTTAGTTGTATTTTAGGAGAAAGGCACTGAACCTTGTGCCCATGTACTGACATCCATTTTTGAAGTGTGATATTTTTTATTGTGTTTGAACGATCGCAAATGCTATGAAAAATTTCCACTTAGATCAAACATTGTCCGTTAACTTTAAGATTTAAACCTCCAAATTACCTTTATGCGTTTTAGCATACAACTGACCTAGACTATTTATTCATTTATTTAGCCTTTTTATAATAATCTTTTGCCCCCAGAAACGCTGCTAAGTAATTAGACATCGGCATTCTACCGGACACGAATTTTAGTGCATATGTGTTTTAGTTCTCCTCTCGGCCGACTGGACCCAACCAGATGCTACTGCTGGATTGAACTGCTGTTAAAACCAAGGGAATTCTTAAAAATATCTGTTTGACCCATTTCAGAAAGTCAAACTGTGCAAAAACTTCGAAAACCCCTTTTTGCCCCCTCCCCAGCCAAATCTAGTTGTGGTGTATAACACTGCAGTTTACAGTTAAAGCTTGTTTAATTTAATAGTAATGTTCTCTGCATTACCCAAAGCCAAGTGGTAAGCTTTGGCGAGAGCCAAATCACGTTGCAATCATGTAAATGTGGAATACGTAGCCAATAATTCAAAACAGGCCTATCTTTTCCGTCTTACATGACCCTACTCCTTCGGACGGCTCTGCACCCAGTCCCTTTGTTCAATCAACTTCTCCTCCCACTTTCCATTGTTCTCGAGGCCCTCCACCAATCAGACCCCCGCAGCTATCCTCGACGTCCGCAAGCTTTCCCCCCTCTCCAGCATAAACCCCCCCAGCCCAAAGCATCCACAGCACAGCACAGCTCACAGATCTCAAGCTAGAGAAGGGTCACGCCAGTCGGGAGTGGAGACGCCATGTCCGTGGGATGCCATGCCGGGCAAAATGGCAATGGTTCGTATGTTTGTAGTTAGCTTTTGAAAATTTAATTTAGGACCCCCAAGTCTAAATTTTAGTTTAAATTCATAACTTAAACTCTCTCTAGCTAGGGAATATTATGGTGGTTGACGCCTATAGCGGCATCTTAGGTTTCTCACCCCATAACGTCAGAGTGGTCCTCTTACTAAAAACCAACTCCTTTCTTATTTGTTTTAAACATTAATTCAAATAACTGACGGTTTGATCTTTGTGTGGGATTCATTGGTTATTCACTCCAGACGGAATTTATAAGTAACCGAGGCTTTTATAATTTGAGGAGTTGACTTAGAAACAGCAACTCTGGGAGGTTTAAGGCTCTGTTTTATCACTTAGAAATAAAACTGTGAAACGGTTGATCTTTCATGCGTGTTTGAAACATACTATTTGATAGATTGTCACCAGCCGAGGCTGTTCAATCTTGCGGACGTTTCTGCGGACCGTTCAGTATTGCTTTTTCTACTCGAAAAATTAATTGATTGTTTTATTCTGAAACACAAACGTCGTTTTAGTCAAAACTTGTGAAACCGAAATACATGTTGTAAATTCAAACTTTGTGCTTTAAATACTTTATTTCAAAAGCTTTCGTGCAAACTAAATGTAAAGTGTGCTTTTCATTCCCTGTTGTTAAAATAAAACCATGAGTTTTAAATTTCAGTTCGTTTGCTAATTGATTAACTGTTTAAGTGTAAATAAATATGGAACCCATTTTTAGTTTAGCTCTTTGTAAACGGTTAAATTTCCATCGCTGGTGGCAGTGAAATACCAGCAGTATTAAGGTTAGGCCCCTTTAATTTAGGACCCTGCGCTCCATCCCCCATGCTGGGACAGTAGCCCTTGCTGTGTTTATGCCGTAAAAGTCGCAATAATCACCGCAATGCCTTAAGCTGAATCTCCGTGTCAAACCAGGAAACCGGAGGCGCTACAAGCACCTGAGCCGTCGTAGCGCCCGCCGTTACAAATCAAAACACCAAAATTGGAACAGGCATCAACATATATGTAGGGCAGAACGTCCCCCTAGCACAAACTAAGCTGGACGGCTTTATGCCTCATAAAAAAATGTTTATTTACAAGATTGTGGTTGTCCAATGGTCGACAGGAAGTGGTGTCCGGTAGCGGTGATTTTTACCGGAGACGTTTTTGATCTTTTAAAAATAATGGCTGCAGCTATTGCAGTTTAGTTTTCACAGAGTTGAAGAGTGAGAGAAGTAACAGTGTCTGTTTTTAGTAGATTAGGCCTATCGGCCGCTGCGAGTTTGAAGCAAAGTCCTGGGACGATGTAGAGTTCAATAAAAACCCCAAGGTTTTTGATGTTTGGTGTTTGGATCTCCTCACCAATCAATATGGAGCCTGGCTCCTTTATACTAATCTTAAAAACAGGTAGGTTTCCAAACAGGGTGCAGTTTGAATTTTTTTTTTATTCTTTCATTGTAGCCTACTTATATTTAACTTAGCAAAAACAAAATAATTACTTTAGGTTCAGGGCACGTCCCCATAACATGTCCCCTCTGCTTGCAATTACCACAAAACAGCTTTTGCTTCGGGTCAAAACCTACGAAGTAGCGATTTGTTGCTTTGATGTTCGCATAACGATCTACATCTAAAACGCTCCAATCACCTGAAAAAAATAAACACATTATTAAAACCGAATTGAAGAAAAAAAAAGTATAGAAAATAATCTGTCGCTTATCTTATTTCTAGTCATAGGCTATTCACCAAACCAGTAATTCACAACAAAGCTTGGCAATTGTACAATCCAACCATATTCTGGAAAAAAAAAAAAAAAAAAAGACTGCCGGGTCGGGGAGCGCTAAATGCTTTTCTATTGCTTAAGACAAAAATATACATAACCTGTAATTTATTGCATTTCATTCTCAATGTTGGAATCACTCCAGAGATAAAATCCTGTAGCGGCGGACGCTACGACGGCTGAGGTGCTTGTAGCGCCCCCGACATCCTTGGTTGACGAGTACTTCTTTGCATCAGGTTACGTGGTTATTTCGACTTTTTACGATAATAAACACAGCATGGGCTACAGTCCCGGCTTGGGGGATGGAGCGTCGGTGTCTTATTCTAGGCTTAACCTTAATGCTTCCGGTAATACACTGCCACCAACGGTGGATTAATTTAATTGCTTAAAAGAAGTATAAAGCTAAAATGGGCTACATAATAATTTACACTAGAAACAATTAATCTTACTAAGGAACGAACCTGAGGTTTAAAAACTCTTGGTTTTTATTTTAAAACATCAGAATAATGACAAAGAAAACATTTTATATTTGGAGTCCACTAGTTTAAGCTTTTGACACGTTTGGCAAAAACACTTGGCTTGAATTTACAATAAAAATTCACATTAATACAAGAACAACGAAGTGGATTCTTAAACCCTTGATTTAGAATAGAAAAAGCATTTTTATCTTGGGTTCCTATCCAGGAATACCCTGCAAGCTGAACCGCGTCCGCTAAGTTGCAACTATATTTGACAACTGTAGTTTTCAAGTCGTCCCACAGTTATTTTTCCTCGCGAAGATCAAACCGTCCCTTTGTTTACATTTAAAAGATGAACAAAGTAAGAAACTGGCTTTTTAGTAAGAGATGCCTACTCTAACATTATGGTGGTAAAGACCAGCAATGCCGATAAGGCTTACCAACCATAAAGACTCCAAGCTAGAGGTTAATTTAAGTTAGACTATAAATTTAGAATTGGGGGGTCCTAAAGGTAAACTCGTTTACTTACAACCACTACCATTTTGCCCGGCGTGGCAACCATGGACGTGACATCTCCACTCCCGACCGGCGTGACCCTTCTAGCTTGAGAGATCTGTGAGCTGTGCTCTCCCGAGCAACGGTCGGAGCTGTGCTAACGATTGAATGCTGGGGTTGGGGTTTTATACACATAACCGGAAGTTCGCGCGGACGTCGGGGGTAGCTGCGGGGGTCTGATTGGCTGAGGGCCAGGAGAACAATGGAAAGTGGGAAGAGAAGTCGGTATCGCAAAGGGTTTTGGTGCAGAGCCGTTTCAAGGAGTAGGGAATGGTTAGAGATCGGCCAAATAGAGTTTTCAACTCTTAAACTTTGGGAAATGGCCTTTGCATTGGGATATTGATAATAGATTGATTATTTACAAATGCACATCGTGAATTGGCTCTGGTTAAAGCTTAGTACTTTGGTTTGCGTAATACATAAAGTATTACTATTAAATTTACAAGCTTTAACTGAAAACGGCAGTGTTATACACCACAACTAGTTTTGGCTGGGGAGGGGGGCGGTTTTTATGCACAGTTTGACTTTCGGACTGCATGGAAACAGATCTTTTATAAATATCTTTTGGTTTTTAATAGCAGAGCAAGCCAGTAGTAACATTCGGATGGGTCAGTCGGGTTTGTAGAGAATTAAAGCAAAACATATATACACAAAAATTCGTGTCCGGTGATTGCCGATGTCTGTATATTTTGGGCTAATGGTAGCGTTTTGGGGGCAAAAGAATATTATTAATAAAGCATAAAAAGAATAAATAGATTAGCTTAGAGAATGCCATAACGCATTTAAGTTTAAGTAGAATAAATAACTTCAAAGTTAAAGGACAGGCGACGATCGCTGTGGAAATTTTTCATAAAAGTTGCTGCAGTTCAACACAATAAAAAATATCACACTCACGAAGTTGTCTGTACAATTAAGTAAGAGGTTAAGTACCTTCGCAGAGGAAGCCCCTCCTAATAAAACGCGTAGCTAATGTCTTTGGGCTTTTTGCCCTAAATAAAAGCAATAAAATTAGAAAGTACAAATTACAAGTTTTTAATAATGGCGGCCATGATGAAGGAGCGCTGCGTTGGTTTTGGAGTGGTTTTCCAATGACAATATTGAGAGTTCAGGATAGAAATCTTGAAGTTTGGCTTCCTGAAGACTTGGGTAATGTGTGGATCTATTAAAGGGTTCCAAGATGGATCGTTTCTGTCCATTATATAAAATAAGGCTGATGGTCAAAGACCAAGGTCTTTTTGACGTTGGAAGCGCTCATAAAAAAAAGGTTCCACAAGTTTTTTGATCTTTGGAAGTCATGTATCCCGTCCAATCGTTTTTTTTCGGCAAGCCGACATTACAATCCTAAATCTAGTAAGCCAGCTCCCACACCCCGAAATGCGCACGCGCATCCCCTCCTGTATAAGGCGAGAGCCACTCAGCATGTTTACCTTTTATAACTCTTAATATGTCGGGTAGGTGGTGACTTAAGATGGGTACAGGCAATGTATATTTTTGCCTTAAGCAATAGAAAAAGAATTTAGCCTCATCTCCCCACCCCCGATTTTCTTTTTTCTGTAGTGGCTAAAATACATATTACCTGTAATTTATTGCATGAAGAAGACCTCTCGTCAACACTGGCGGTGGGGACCACCAGACGGATTCCCTCGAAAGTTGGCCATTCGCACACAACCAGAGGCTGGCGAAGAACAGGTTTCCGAGATGAAACAGGATCTGGATTGTAAACGCGGTCTCGTATCAGACGCTCGTGGTGAGGACACCTTAACACCACCGAAGAAAAAACCTGAGGGCAGTATTCTTCCACACCAGAAGAACAATCGTCTTTATGGCGATTTCACATTAAAAATGTAAATATTGTACATTATTCCTTCAGGCATAAAGCCGAAACACTTTTTCCAGCTTAGTTATGTTGTAGATGTTGAAAACACACGATATTTTTTATTTTTTAACAGGTGACGACTTTGTTTATTTATGAAAAATGTCCGAAGTTCAAACTGCGATATAGCCCTTTAAAACTAGCTGGAACGTTTAATCTTTTGATTTGTGAACTTAATGCATTTTGGTAAACTTAACTTCTTGCCATGAACCCTACCAGAGCTCCAATGTTTATGTTTGTCCCAGTGTATATTTTTACGTCTATTTTTTATAGCATCTCCATCCAAACTCCGACCATAGCAAACCTCTAAAAACGAAAACAAACTAGCTTTCCTTCGTTAAAAACTTGTATTGAAAATAGCAGGTTCATTCGCAAAGTCAAATAATTATTCTGTGCATTACACTTCGTTCCCCCCCCCCCCTTCAATAGTTGCGATGCATAACATCGTAGTTTATTTAATAGGCCTAAAAATCAGGTTATGAGTTTCAAACTCACTTGCACTCAAAAGCCAGGCCTCTAACGTTTCCAAGTCGGCAATTCTCTTTGTCAATTCAGCCTCCGCAATTCCCATCTAACCAAAACACTGCATTCAATTTCCCTTCCAACCAGAGCGCTCAGCTACCCTAGCCGTCCGCGCTGCCATGCTGACTTCCGGTAGTGACAGCTCGGTCGACCTAGGTCAGTCACTCCTCCTCCAGATGTCCGCCTCTTCTTCCCCGCACCCCCCCTCCGCAGCTATCCTCGGCGTCCGCGCCAACTTCCGGTAATGGGTATATAACCCCAGCCCCAGACTCACTCGTTAGCACAGCTCAGGATTCTTAAAGCTAGAGGTCGCTACGCCGGTCGGGAGTGGAGATGCCGCGGTCCGATTGTTGCCATGCCGGGCAAAGGTAGTGGTTCGTATTTCAACTTAGTTTAACTTTAAAAGTTTATTTTTTGGACTTATACGTCAAAATTTATAGTTTAATTTTAAACTTAACCTTTTAGCTTTGAAGGTAAATTATGGTGCGCCAAGCCAAACGGCATTTCGGACGTTGACGGCCGTAACTTAAGGGTTCACGGTCCCTTACTAAAAACCAGCTTTCTTTTTGTTTCTTTAAACGCAGTTTAATGCAAACACGGACGGTTTAATCTTCGTTGGTAGTCCATTGATTAAACGCTCGGATCAACTTTATAGGTAGCTGCGGCTTCTGTAATTTAAGGGGTTGACTTATCAACAGCAACTCTAGGAGGTTTAATGCTTTGTTGTTACATGTAGAAACATAACTGTAAAACAGGTCTACTATTACTACACAGCCGAGGCTGTTGTAGCGGCCGAAGCTACGATCCTCTAGGTGCTTGTAGCCTCGCCGACATCCATGTGGTTTTGTCCTTTAAATTATTAGTTGCGGTGGCGGTTTTTACTTTTCAGGAAACAGCACACATGTACTACTGGCCCAGTATGGGTAACAGAGAGTCATTGGTCCTAACTGTAGGCTAACTAATTAACTTTAAAGGGGGGTATTCGCTGCCACCAGGTGGGTGGTTAATTGCAGTCCTGACTTTAAATAATAAGTGGTTTTCTTAATTAATTAAGTCTAGCAATTAATCGTACTAGTAAACAACTGACGTTTCACAAACTCTTGGTTTATTAAATGACAGGCAAATATAAAAAGCAAGTATTTACATTTCAACTAGCATTAACAAGAAAGCTTTAAATTAAAGCAACACGAGATTTACATTAAATCTGACAAGAATTTACATTAAATTCAGTTTCAACCTTTACATGTTATGTGCAAAGAATAACAATTTCGACAAGAAAAAGTTCTGCCAGGAACTCGCAAGAACCTGTTATTAAGTGCAAACCGCGGGAATTACACAAAATACTACCAGACTATGTTTCCTAAGTGCGACTTAGAATCAAATCTGCCATTTAGAATTTGTCACTTTAAGTTAACAAAAACTCTGCCAATGAACGAAAACACTTACATGAGTTTGGGCAACTAGCCATCGAAGTCTCTGCTTCTGCAAACCTAATTGGTTTAAGTGATCTATTTAGTGTTTGAGTAAGTTCATACTAAAAACACGGAAAAAAAAAGCTGGTTTTTAGAAAGGGACCGTGAACCCTGACGTTATGGGGGTGGGGGGTCATTAATGCCGATCATGGTACCACCTCCATAAATTCTCAAAGCTTAAGGTTAGTCATTAAGTTTAGAACTATAAATTTCGAATGGGGCTTCCAAAAGTTAAACTTTTTAAGTTAATACTAGTTATACGAACCAACTACCTTTGCCCGGCATGGCAACATTCGGACGGGACATTTCCTATACCGACTGGCGTAGTCACCTCTGGCTTTGAGATCTGCTGAGCGTGTGCTAACGATTGCCTCCTGGGGCAGGGTTTTTATGCTGGAGCAGCGGATTTTCTGGTCCTTAGCGCGGACGCCGAGGAGAGCTACGGAGGTCTGATTGGCTGAGGGCCTTGAGAACAATAGAAAAGTCGGCTGCGCAAAGGATTTTTCTCTTGGCGCCGTTTGAAGGAATAACTATGTACTGCGTGATAAAGAGAGGCCGGTAGAGTTAAACTCATTGTTTGGAACGTGAATAAGGCCTTTAATTACTACGGATTGTTTTCTTATTTAACCACGATGATAAGCATCGCGACTATTGAAGGAATGATCTCAATAAATTCGATTATTAACATTGGGATGCCAGGTTTACTTTAGGAAATGGGTTGCCAAGTCAGTTTTGCTAGTAACAACAAAGTACAAACAGAAAAGACGAAAACGAAACGCTGCCTAAGCTCCGGTAGTTGGGATGGCAAAAGATTACGTTAAAAGATTATTATAAAATAAAAGTTAAGGTTACCAGCGAATGCTAAAACGCATTTTAAATAGTTGAGTTAATATTGATAGACGTAAAATTGGGTTTTTGGATGTCGGACATTTCTCAAGTGCATCTTAGATCGTCACCTTAAATCTACTTAAGAAATATCAAAACAAAGTATCTGTACATTTATTAGGGAGGTTAAGTACCTTCGTAGAGGAAGCTCCTCCCTCTAAAACACTAAACTAATGTTTTCGGCTTTATGCCTAAGTGAAAATGAAAGCATATACAAATTTTTACAAGTGGCGAAAATGGTGTCTCGTGCGCTACGGTGATTTTACGGCATCGGTTTCGTGCGTTTTTCTTAAGGATGCTGTGAAAGTTCTGGAAGGAATTTTCGTGTTCTGTTTGTGGGGGAAAACAGATAAAGTTCATGGCTATTAAGAGCCGTTTCGATGAGACGGATCGGACCATTTTCTTGGAAGTTACAGGCGTTTGAATTTCGGGGTTTTTCACGGCCGAGGCACCGAGAAAAAAAAAGTGTTCGTTGCCGTAAACGAAGTTTTCCCTCAGGTTGTTGATAGTTTGAGTTGAGGTATCCTCTCAAATCGGGTGAAGAACTCAGGCCTTCTTTACACTGTTCGTAATTTAGAGGGCTCTTTTGCGAAATCCCCTTGTGCCTAAACAAACTCACTGTTTCTATTTGAAATTGTTTTTGTGAACATAGCGTTGTTCAAGTTTGAATTTAATGTAAATTCCCCATGTATTTTATAACCTAAACTAGGTGTAAAGTACCAAATGTAAATGTAAAGTGCGATATTTTCTTCATGTTTGTTTAAAATAAAAACCAGCAGTTTTTTAACGTCCGTCGGTTTATTCGCTCGGCATTTGCTAGAAGTTAATATGTAAGACAATTCTCTTCAAGTTTAACTTAGCTAGCCTAATTCCCACCTTGGTGGCAGCGTTACCCACTATTTATTCACTAGTCAGGTCTTAGATTAGGACTTCAATGCTCCATTCCCTACATCGGGACAGTAGCAGTTGTGCTGTTTAACCGAAAAAGTATTCGAAAGCAACACGGAGTGAAAGATAGTAAGATCCAGTTACACCAGGCGACCGTCGATGCTACAAGCACCTACCCCGTCGTAGCACCCGCCGTTACAGGATGATGAAAACGAAGTCTATGGCAGAATCCGAATGGAGCTTCAGGATGAAGAGATGACATGGTGTGAATACGACATGTGGAAGAAGGAGAAAGTGGGACTTGTGCCAACTTGCAGTGCAGAGTCAGATGAGAAGGGTAAATGAACGCCTTGGTGCAATTACATAGGGGCTGTCCTGAGTCACGTGAATCATCTGGTGGAAACGCAGACCAAGTAAAGAGAAGATGTTGCGTCATTGGAAAAGTCCAAGAGGTGTTATTTCTGATTAGGTGCATCGAGGAGGTGCTGGTAAGGGCTCAAAAGGGGCCAGGTCACCAGGGAGGCATCAAGACGGTGTCGACAATCCGGGGGACAGCAGATTCGACTGAGGTCTGAAGTAGCGCCAGCCAGATGTGATCACGAAGCACACGTTGAGATCTTGTGAGTCCGGGGATTCAGTCGTAGATATGCAGAAATTGAAGCTCAAGCCACAAGAAAAAGCCCATTTGGCCAGCTAAAAATGGTTTCTTTTGAGGAAAGATTACAATACCTGTCAATTTTTGCATTGTAGTCCCAACGATGCTGCTGGATGCTTGAGACTTGAATGGCGCATAGCCTCAGTGACCCAACCGCGCATGCGCGGTCCTCCCTATAAGAATGGCGGCTACGAGGGCCCGCCATCTCTTTGCCTCTCAATTGTTAAAAGGTGACTCGAAAGGGGTCGAGGCAGGGTGGGCCATAAGGTATTGTACTTATTCTGCACAAGAAACCATTTTTAGCCGGCCGGGCCGGGAGACGGCAAAACGGGCTCTCTTTGTGCTGGAAAAAGTACAATACCTGTCAATTTTTGCATTGACAGGCCAACCTCGTTCCCTGAGGTTCTAAGGCAAGCGTCACCCTGATTGACCTTCATGTGATTGAATTGTTGAAAATAGTCGCGAGGTGTCAACCAATTTTGGTTCCGTTCCCCTTCTTTATTTTTAAACAAGAAAGGGAAAGAGGTTTAGTTACCTTAACTGATGGGTGACACTGTCATTGGTTCTTCTAGGTTCAGTTGAGCTTGAAGGTGAAGTGTACGAGTTGTGACAGGATTGTAGTTGTAGCGGCGCTGCCTGTTCAACGGGTGCTTGAGACAGAACTGCTAGTCTGGTGTGTTTGCGGTTTCAGTCTTAACTTCGATAGTGTCTGTTTTTACTTTTGCGGAATAAAAACACTGCTCATTTCTACTCCAAGTTGGGGTAAAGATAGGCGTCCTGATTGAAGGTTACTATAAGCTAAACTAAGTTCAATGGTCGCTGCCACCAACGGTGGGGCTGCTAATTTGTTATTTTCTTAGGTTAAAAATAAGATGAATTTTCGTTATTTAAAAACCTCAAATTAGCGATAAATCATAGTGAAACAAAACGGAGTTTTAAACTCTTGGTTTTATTTTATAAACATGTTTAAATAAACACTACATCGGTAACTAGTTGATTTTCTTTACAACAAGAAGGCTTTAAATAAAAAGCAGTACGGAATTTTACATTAAAAATCCACAAGTGAACAAATACTTTAGTTCAGGACGATTTACAATTTCGACTAGAAATAGTTGGTTTCTAAGTCAATGGGACATACATTAAATTACAACAGCTAGGTTTAGACAAGATGCATTATGCTAAAACCTTTCCCTCTCGAGTCGGGCTAGAATTACCAGGGTTCTACCATAAATAACGCTACGAGACCTGAAGAGTTTTGACTATTTAAGAATCAGCTTGCTTGGTGATTCTATAAATAAGAAACGAAAGTTTTCTAGAAAGGGAACAAACAAACCCTCACGTTATGCTGGCCTGTTGTCAGGAATGCCGCTGGCTAAGTCCAACATAAATTTTACGACATTGAAGATAAAAGTAAGTTACGTTTTAAAGTTTAAAATTTAGAGTTACTTTTCCAAAAAAATAAAAATTAAAATAACCGCTAGTTATCTAACCACTACCGTGCCCGGCATGGAAACATTCGGACCTTCGGAATCTCCATCCCAACTGTCGTAGTGACTCGTAGCTTCAATGTCGGAGCAAGTGCTGTCGATTGTTTACCTTGCGTTTGTTAAATACTAAAAGGCTGCCGCTGCGCGGACGTTCGAGGATGCGATATTCTATTGTTTGGCTATTGACATCAGCAGATTGACAGGAGGCGGGTCTGTTGCTGGGCAACAAGGAAAGCAAAAGTATTGGTCGTAGCAGCTACGTGATTGGTTTACTATTCAGGCCTGTGAGCAGGTGGCCAAAGCTGAGCCCTGAGTGGCTGAAAAGAGGCAGTCAGAATCCGTTTGCACCGAAGACAATGGCAATCTCTACTGTACTAAATTCTCAAATGCATTGGATCAAGTAGAGCTATTGAAAAATCGTAGGAGTGGAAGTTTTGAAAGTGAAAGTTGAAATGACTGAGTTTTGAACTCTTAATTGAAGGATGGTTTTCGTTCACCTGGATTTAATAAATTGACCAATTAATAGAAGGCATTTTTCGTGGTTTGCAGAAGGTAAAACGAGTCACTACTGTAGGATGGGAGATCTCTGAAAAAAAAATACAAGATACACTGCTGTCCGCTAAATATTAAAGATAAAGCTAAGCCATGTTGTCCGAGCTAGGTAGGGCAAATGAAATAAATTTTATGCTAATAAAAGTTGTTGTTATAAGCATAAGGGAAAAGATTAAATACGGTAGTTTAGTTAATGCTGAAATATATTCAAAATTCGTAGGGCGTTATATAATTGCATCCGCAAATAAATGGAGAAATGTAGTCAACCTTTTTATGAACACAGAGATCGTCACCGCTGTTTAGATAAAAACATTAAGTACGATGTTTACATGCATGATAAATGAAAGCATAGCAATTGGATGCTGACATTTGTGCCCCCTAAAACAGCACTAAACTACGTGGCTTTATGCCAAAGAATTATCCAAAGGTATTTACATTAAATACAAATTTGCGAAAAATGGCGGCTAGCGCTGCGTGCGTTACGGCAATTTTGGGGCATTTTTGTTAACGTCATTGTGAATTAACGGTAATGAAATTTCGGGATCTGTTCCCGAGAATGAAAGCTAAAGTAATGGGCTATTAAGCAAAACAAATTTCAGCCGAATTGGTCCATTTTTCACGGAGATACAGCATTTTTAATATTGAGGCTTCTAAGCGGCCCAAGCGAGGCCTTGTGCTACGTGAGTAAAATAAAAAAAAAAGTGAAAGCGAGTTTTCAAGCGGACTGCTTTTACATCTCCCCCAACGGGAGATTTTATTTAGGGTTCAAGCGGGGAGCCCAAAATAAAAGCTAAAACAGATATATTAGTGCACACAGGTTATGCATAATTCAGCTGCCAAGCCCTAAAAACATGCATAAACACTTAAGCCTACTGCAAAATATAATCCACCAACTATATTTGTCCCCTTCCATATACTTAAATATGCGAAGGCTTCCATCTACTCAAAGATGCGAAGTTCCACTCGTGTACAAGGTATATTACAAGGTACATATACGTAAAATAAACTGCTAAGTTTTACTAGTTTTTGTGATTTTGGCGCAGGTTTAAGTTAACGCATATATTACAAGTTAGGTTTTTGTAAAAGAAAGTTGTTAAATGATGCATCCCGCTATTTAATGTTCATACGAGTTCGGATTATGTCCAATTGCAGCGTCTTTTTTTTCTGTGTGACTGCCAAAAACACCTCGCCGTCCACCCTTAACCTAGGTTGCGATAACTTTTAGAAAAGGATTTTTTGTGAACGCACAGAAGAATGCAGGCTCTATTCAACAACAAGTCTAATACCACTGGACTGGTTTTAAGGTGTACCAGACAACTTAACAAGTGATGGTTTTCTAACGCTAAAGGGTTTGAGGTCATACCCATAACTTAAATACATGATATAACAACGCTGGGAGGTTTTATCGGCTTATACCCAACAACCATCTAAAACACGGTTTACCTTTTGTACCGAGAGGTGAGACAGACATATTTTTAATTAAGGAATATGTTTCGTAAAACCTAAAGAAGGAGACTTCGGGACCAAGCCCCCCCGTAGAATACTCAAAATGAATATTTAAACGGTGTCGTTCAATCTCTGTAATCATTCTCCCACAGGAGGAAGACGTTGATGATGACAGAGAGAGAAATCACTGGCACTTAAAATTTACACAATTTAGCAAAGAATTTTTCGCTCCGAGCAAAATTTTGCTTCCACCACTGGTTTAACTTTTAATTATAAGTTTTAACGAAAATGACGACTCGTAAGGTTGGCATTAACACTCAATACACCAGGTTTGTACAAACGACGTGGTCAAGAAGTTTTAATTCTTTTAAAATCCGTAAACAAATTATTTATGTTTAGGTTAGTTGGTCCTAGATGGAGTTGTAGCGGCTCACAACTCACTACACTTTAAAAGAAATGTACAAGGAAAATTACTTGCTTAGGTTTCCTGTTTACAAAAAAAAAATAATCCTCAGTGAGAAAATTGTACAAATTACTAGGGTTAAACTTGGTGGTTTGCACAAGTTTGTAACAAAAAAACTCCTCTTTTTGGGAAAAAAAAAAACTACATCAGTTTTTAGTTATCACGTTTGAGTCCAATTAAGGTTTTACTCACACCATGACAAAACTAATTTTCAACTTTGGGTTAGGTTAGAATTTATAACCTTCGTTTCACTGAGAACATCTATCCCAATTCAAAGATCCAGACCTGTCTTGATCAGTCACAAGTTTTCACCTTCTCTTAAGACAGAATTCAACACCAAAACATCGGGTCCTACTTTAAAAGAGATTTACACAAAAAAAACTGCTTTTAAGTTTTTTCTATCTGGACAACTGAATTTACGTTAAAACATCGGGTCCTACTTTAAAAGAGATTTACACAAAAAAAAACTGCTTTTAAGTTTTTTCTATCTGGACAACTGAATTTACGTTAAATTAAAATCTGGTAATTTAACTTCACTGAATTCTGGATAGAAATCATATTGGGGTTTAAAGGAAGCAAGTCTATTGCTAACTTCAAGTTGAACTAACTTACTACTGTCAAGCATTAGGTTAGGGCATGTCAAATAACGTTTTGTGCACCAACTAGCAAAGCTGGATTTGTTTATTTCCGGTTTTCCGGTCACTGTTAAATACTGATTTACGTGGCTATCAGATAAACTGCGTTTAAGTTTACTCTGAAAAGGTTGGTTTCTTAATTCAACCCACTCTGAAAATTCCGGAGTCCCGGTTTTCACATTTGTTGCAAGAGCTGGCCTGCGCTTACTATGGTTACTACGCCCATTGATGCGTGGCTTGGAATTCCCCACTTGCTGGGAGAGGGGAGTGCTGGCACGTGCCGTCTTTATCACATCTCCGTTAAGTGAGTCATGGTTGAGTGCAGTTAAACGATTAGACACGTTGCCGCTGCGGGCAATAAACACAGGGGGTTTCAAATTACGCACTTCGGGTCTAAGCTCAGTTTTTACGTTGGTCAAAGGGACAGAATTGCACTGCAGTTTGTCATGTTTAGATTTTAGTAAATTATCCAAGTAATTAAGGGAATTTACGCCTAGAATCACGTCAAACGGGATTTTAGATATCTCGGCAACTGCCGCTGTACATTTCATTTTGACGCCCTCAGTTATAAACCATAACTGCACCTGCGGTAATCTCACTGGCTTACCACTCAGTACGGACTGGCACAATACTGTCTTCTTGAGTTTGGGCCAACTTCTAGCAAGGTAAGCACTAACTAGGTTTACTACACTTCCGGAATCACACAAAATCTTAATGCTACGTTTCCCGACAACTCCCTTTAAAGTACTTGACTAAGATTTTACCGGCATCTTTACCGACGATAAAGCATGCATTTGCGGGTGCCGGAGCTTTGCCAAGTTCAGGGCATCGGTTACGAAGGTGTGAGCACGAGCCACACACGTAACACGCTCTAACACTAGGTTTGTTATTAGACTTATCATTAACATTGTTAGGGTTGGCAGAATCCCCCCAGGGTCTTCAATCTTAACTTCGACAGAATCAGCTGGTTTAGCTGTCGTCTGGTAACCTATGTTACCACCCTTTTTAGAGTTAAAAAAGGCTTTTGAAGCCTTGCTGCCTGGCTGTGCACCTGTTTGCAATCGGCCAGTTTTCAAAGCAATGTAAAGAAGCTAGTCTTCACCAACAGATTTGAGAGGAGACCTCTGCTCAAAAGATCAAAAACCTG